>VDFB02044340.1:0-22197 GCA_007258455.2 Sequoia sempervirens | reverse complement strand
TGGCTAGAAGCCATTATGGTAGATATCGTGTTGAGGCGATATCCGATATCACGTGAGGTGATATTTATCTTTTACCATAGTATGGTTGTAGCCATTATGGTAGATATCGTGTTGAGGCGATATCTGATATCACGTGAGGTGATATTTATCTTTTACCATAGTATGGTTGTAGCCATTATGGTAGATATCGTGTTGAGGTGATATCCGATATCACGTGAGGTGATATTTATCTTGTGCCATAGTATGGTTGTAGCCATTATGGTAGATATCGTGTTGAGGCAATATCCAATATCACGTTGAGGTGATATTTCTTTATTCACCATAGCATGGTTGTAGCCATTATGGTTGATATTATATTGAGGCGATATCAGACATCACGATGAGATGATATGTCTTAAGTAGCTGGAAGTATCCTCCCTAGCTAAGAGGGAGTGTTGAAGATCGTGGCAGCTTCAGGCGAATACTTTCCAGCACAATACACATGAAGACAATAATTAAATATAGCCTTTGACTATTTAATTATTTTACACATTTTAATGAAGAGACATTCCTTTTGATAACAGATGCATTTAAAGAGATACAAATTTAATAATGAGGAGGCGCAAATTTTTAAGAGGCCAACTTCTTGTTTATGAAAAGACGTCTTTGCATGAGGCCGACATTGCAATATGAAAGATCACATCCTTTGAGATATTACTATAGTTGGATATATATAGAGTTCGCTGTTGGTTACTTCACATCAATATTTTTCAGTTCGATTTATTCCCTCATTCAAGTGCGAATTCCTTTAAGAGCAAATTGCAAATTTCTCTAAGTACAGATTCAGATTTCAAGGAAGTGCAGTGTATCTTCTGTTATTGCATCTAGAGTTGATGCTGGATATTGGCCTTGTATTGGCCTCATTGTAAAGAGAATTACTGCCTTTACTTTATATATAAAAGAGAGATCTTTGTTGCTGGGTTTTTCTCCCTCAAGAGGAGGGTTTTCCCAAGGTATATGTTGTGTTACTGTGTCTGATTTTTGAATTAATTTTCTATGCACTGATCTGATCACTAATTTAACATGTTTTACTTGGCATTTACATCTTAGCTTTAAATCTTGCATCATAGTTGCATTTTATCATCCATTTTGTATCATAGTTGCATTTTAGATTAGTTCATTTTAAGTTTGCATTTGAGTATATGTAGAATCATGCATAGAATCATATAGATCACTACCATAGTATCCACCTCCACTTGTTCATTTATTATCAACATCATCCTTCACTCATCATAGCCTTCATCGTCATTGTTTGCATATAGTTTCATGTAGGCATTAGATTGGCTTGCATGTTGAATGATATCTCGTTTCCTAAGTAGTCATTCTAACAACCATTGTGCTCATAGAAATCTGAGGGCCAAATGGTTTAATAATTCCTTAGGAATAGAGGACAATGAGACGTTCTTGAAAGATTCGTTAAGATGCAATTTAGAATAGTTTACTTTGTTTTGAATCTTTAATGTAAATCATTTCATTAAGGTTTGTGTTGATACTAACTTTACATATTTCACACACACACAAAATGGTGCCCATTGTGGGGCCTTGCCCTGTTTATTACTAATGTGCTTGAAAATTTATGTTCACAGGTTCGAACGTGAGCCTTTTGGAGCCTCTTGGAGCCTCTTGGACCTGTTTTGGAGCCTGTTGGAGTCTCTTGCACCCATTTTAGAGCCTCTTGGAGCCTCTTGCACCTATTTTGGCACCTTTTGTGCATGTTCTAGAGCCTTTGGTCTCTGTTTTGGCGCCTTTTGCTCATTTTGTGGTGCCTTTTACACAATTTTGGGCTGCTCTATCTGTGTTTTGGCACCTTTTGCTCATTCTGTGGCACCTTTTACACAATTTTAGGCTGCTCTATCTCTATTTTGGCACCTTTGGTCTCTGTTTTGGCACCTTTTTCTCATTCTATGGTGCCTTTTGCACAATTTTGGGCTACTCTATCTTTGTTTTAGCGCCTTTTGTCTTTGTTTTGGTGCCTTTTGTAGTTTCCCAAGGCTAACACTTTGTGTTGTTGTTTTGCAGGTTTCCCAAAAATGCTTTTCAAAGAAATTCTTATCAAACTACTAACATATTGCAGGGGTTGGAAGTGATTTACTTGTTTCCTTTTGATTAAGATAGGAACATAGATTAATTAAAAGGTTAACGAACACCATGTTTCCTTTTGGTTAAGTTAGGAACATAGCTTAATTAAAGGGTTAATGAACACCATGTCTTTTGTGTTTGATGGATGGTAGGAATATGCTCTCCCCTTAACCGGGTGACCAAAAAGCTAGACCCATTCACTCTTTGTGTGCAAGTGTGAGTTGAGTATATCACATGTGTTCTCTCTTTATTCATGTGGAATAAAGATTGATTGAACTATGGGTATACTTGCTTGCTTTTGTTTATCTTAGAGGGCCTGCCTTGTGGGAAAAAATAATCACCCAAGGGAACGACCCAATCGGTAACACGCTAAATCCAAGCGCATTTCCAACCGATATATAAGTGTGGATACTTGAACAAAGGTCAATATCATGAGGTTGGTTCTAACAAGAAGGGCAGCAATGGTCTCTCGCTGCATGGATCAACCCCCACAAATGGAAAGTCCTTACTAAAACCCTTGTTGTAGTTTGGCCAAAACCTTTATCTGTTCTTTGGTGCAGTAATAGTCATTGCGAAGGCATCCACATTCTCGCAATTTTTAGTACAGATGAAAAATATGCCATGGGAGATTCATGGGTATTGATGCTTGGCTGCCTCGATAAGTGAGTGTCGTGGAGGGGAGCCAGTGGGGTCAAGCATTTAGTCATCCACTAAGAATTAGTGTGGTTGGGGTAAAACCTGTGTGGAATCCAAAAGAATGCAGTCTTTCACAACCTTAGGAGTGTACATTGCTTGATGTGTCTTTATCAAAGTGTTTTCAAAACAAACAAAACATCACATGTCGGAAGTGAAAACTCTGATTTAGAATTGCATTTAGTAAAACAACCAAGTCTCCCATTGGAAAATCAGGAAAACTAAGAAAATTTTCAAGAAACTTTCAAAAAAACCAAGTCTGCACCTGTTCTAGCCCCTTTTACACATTCTATGGCACCTTTTGTCTCTATTTTGGTGCCTTTTTCCCATTTTTTGGCGCCTTTTGCACATTCTATGGTGCCTTTTGTCTCTGTTTTGGTGCCTTTTGTAGAACACAAAACAATGACCTGGGTTCATCTCCTATCTGACAATCAATCTCATCCCAAAAATCCTCAACAATATTCAACCATTCCTTAGGTAAAATAGAGTTTGAACATATGTGTTACCAAATGATTTCACGAAATATTAAAATTCGGAAACCAAAGTCCAAACCTCTTACTCCAAAAGAACATCAAAAATGTCTATCAACACTTTACGACTTTAGAGAGAGGTTGACCTTCAATGTCTACAAAAGAGCTTCAAAGAACAATCCCAACTTGTACTCATTTTACTATTGTCAAAATCCAAGACTTTTCCAAAGATTTGAGTATCTTGTATAGGAAATTTTTTTGTCTCCAGTTTCACGGTTTGAACCCAAAATTCTGAAACTTTCTCAAGTCCAAAATCATTCCTTAGGTACCATAGAGTCTAAACTTGTTAAAATTGACCTCTACAAGTGGAATTTTCCAACCTAAACCAAGATCTAACATCTCAAAGTACCAAAATCATCAAATTTATCACACCCTTGATTATTAAGCCTAGTTTCATCATCATGATTTATCATCCTTTCATCATGAAATAAAGCTATATAGTAAAATCAAACTTAGTCTCATTAGAATTTGTCATTCTATTTGACTTAGTTGTAATCCTTGGTACTTTTCCAAAACCTAGATCAAGATTTAGTCTAAACTATAACACTTGTATGCTCGTTCAAACAAGGTTACAAAAATAAAAGTTCAAGGAAAAATGACTTGAAAATAAAAACATTGAAGAGTCAAACCATTGAAACTCCAACCATTGAAACTCCAATCATTGAGACTCAAAACATTGAAACTCAAAATAGTGAAAATCAAACCACCATGGCTGAAATAGATGAGGATCAATTGAATGCTTTAGCCTCATCAAATGAAAACCTTCAACAACAACTGGGGATATGCAAAGGGAAACAACCACATAAGGATATTTTTTGACAAACATCTATTCTTATCCATCTAATAAAAATACTGACATGACACCCTCTTCACCAAAAAATACATCATCCAAGTTCAATTTCTTTAAACTCTTGAAAAACTTAAATGAGAAGTCTAAATCTCAGTGCTCAAACACAAAGGATATTGAACAATCTTACCATGTCATGCATCTATCTTCATCTCCTGTAAGCCAAAATAAATCTTAGGATTCTTTCACCCAAGTTAACGATTCCATCCAACCACCTTCTTCTATCATATCTTTTGTATCCAATGATTCATGTCAATCTCTCAGTCTAAACCATGCTATCATAGACTCCTCTACACCATAAGATCAAAACATTCTTTCCACTTCATCCAATGATACCAAAATTCCACAAGTTCTTCCAATCTTTGACCAAGACCGAATCTATCAAGAATTCTATGACGATCCCCTCCTTTCACTTTTCATCCACAAGGATTGCTTTCCATCTCAAGAGAAAAGTATTATTTTGAGTTCTTCTTCCACCCCATCTAATGAATCCATACCATCTCATGATTCCATTGCATCCCAGGAGCATGATAATTCTTCCATCCTATCTAATGATGTCCTATCACTCGATGATCAACATATGCTTTCTGCAAAATCTCATGATTCCCTTCCTCATCAAGATCAAGATATGCTTCCATTTGAGGATATCCCTTCATTTCATGAGGATGACCTACCTTTTCATGATCAAGATATGCTTTCTACATAATCTCATGAGTCCCTTCTCATCAAGATCAAGATATGCTTCCATCTGAGGATATCCCTTAATTCCATGAGGATGTTCATCCTTCTCAAGATGAAGATATGCCTTTCATACCACCACATGATGATTCCACATCTAATGAAGAGCAAGATACTCCATCTCCTACACCTCGTGATCCTTTTCCAAGTCAAGATAAAAACACCCCATCATCCCCATGTCGAGATCCTATCACACCTATACAACCTATCCATGAACCCCACACCTACAAATTGGGATCCTCCACCTTCATCCGCTCCAGTTTACTTCCAACACCTATCCTTTCATCCATATCATATCCTCCCAAAATGGACTTGCATCTTGTTTCAAAAACAATATATATCCCATTGGTAAATGAATGTGTCAAATTATGAACTACAAAGGAAAAGGATTAGGCCTTCATGAACAAGGTATCCTATAACCTCTTTTTGCTCAAGGAAACCCATATTACCATGGCCTTGGTTATACACCTAAGTGTCCTAGTCCACCAAACCTTCCATCTATCCTAGGTCCTCATCCTAATCCACCAAACCTTCCATCTATCCTAGGTCCTCATCCTAGTTCATCAAACCTTCCATCTATCCTAGGTCCATATCCTATTCCTCAAGAACAACAAAGGCACACATCCTTGATGCCCTTTCAAAATTCTACCTACACTCACTCATCCATAATACCTCCATACCATTCATCTCAATCCACCCTTCCCATTGCTATTGGAAGCAATTTGGGTGCCAAATGTCAAAAGCTTCCATATCAAAATCCACATGTATCAAAGGATCAACATGTCTCCTCGAAGAGACATGCAAAAATAAAAGAAAATTTGATCCAAAATCAAAGGAAAATAAAAAGGCCACAAAGGCCCATCAAAGCAAAAGGAAATTTTCAAATACCACAAAGGTCCATAACCAAAAGAAAATTTGGAAAGGCCACAAAGGCCCATCAAAGCAAAAAGAAAAATTTCCAAAGCCATAAAGGCCCATAAAGCAAAAAGAAAAATCTCAAAGGCCACAAAGGCCCACAAAGCAAAAATCAAAGTCAAAAGTCATGTGGATTCCAAAAAGTCTCATACAAGCAATAAAATCTAAATTGGCATCCAAATTTGCTAATCCAAAAGCTTCCTCCAATTTTCCATCTAAAATCCTATCACCTTCCAAATCCATTTTTCCTCCATCACTCCACCACCCTTCAAGGTGTGTTCCAATATTGACCTTGCAATCCTTTTCATCTATCCATCAACAAGCCTTCCCACCTCCTATACATTACCCAACATTCATCCCCCATTATTCTCCTTTAATCCAAACCTATGGATAAGTCCTTAGTTCTTCCATCATACCTTTAATAGGCCAACATTTATGAGTTTAATCCCCATTGCCATGGTTTACTAAAGGGATATTTGGTCGTGAAACTTGATGCTTAAGTCCTTCCATCTTCCTATCATGCATATATATTATCCTCCACATTTTCCCACCTTTGATCTCGACAAGGTTAAGGATCTTCTTGAACATCATATATCTTATCCTATACGCTCTATCCATATCTTTCGTACCATATCCTTCGCCTTATCCATATCCCATCATTCTTTCTAAATACATCCTTTCTTCTCGTCCTTGGCCTTGATGAGGAATAGGGGAAAAGTACTTGGGCCTTGTGTCTGTATCTTATCTAGTTGATCTTGATCATCCCATTCATTATCTTTATCCTCGCTTTCTTCCATTCCATATCTTCTAGCTTATCAAAATCCATGTCATCATGTCCCTTTGCAACCTTGAATCTTATCATGCAAATCATATTTGAGCCTAGCTGTAAAACATTATCCAATCCTCATATCTTTTGTCAATCAATCATCAATAATCATCAATCTTATCATACTTAGAGGAAATTAGAGATCCTAAGTACTTATCATCATCATTCCTTATGGAATCAATCATTCCTGGCATCCTAATCAATCAACCATTATCATCTTTCGACAAGAGATATGTTGCTTGTGTGACATGTTTTGCAGTGAATCTTTCATTTTGATCTATCATTTATCCATGGCTGCATTACCTCTATTGTGGGGCATCTTGTTCTTTCAATTGGTCATATCATCTCATTCCATCTTAAATATCATGAGAAAATCCAAAAAATAAAAAAAGATCAAAAATCCAAAAAAAATTAGAAAAAGGAGAAAAATACAAAAAAAGTGAAAAATCAAAAAGATAAAAAAAAATCATAAAATGTGAAAAAGTGCAATAAAAATAAGTAGTGAAAACCTGACAATAGGCACTATTTGTGATAGGTTAGCTTTCCCATCTATTTGAGCATGTCAACCATTCACTTTCGCCATCCATCCGCCTATCCTCGGAAAGCTTCATGTACATATCCTGTCATCATGGTCGTGCCTCACCCTGGATTAGGGGAAAAATCCTGAACTCACTAGGGGCAAGCAAACTTTGGGCTTAAACCAATGGGAAAACAACAGTAAGACAAACACAATAAAAACAATGATTAAAACGCAACCCAACATTGAACATCAATCACCATCAGAAACACATCAAACGTCCATATCATATCAAAATCCAAAAACAGGTGAAAAGTCAGTAAAAAAGTCAGAAACATAGTCATCTTGTCGAACTACGTGGTCTCTGCATATATAATGTAGGAAAGGATAATCTTTGATCAGCCCCTGAGGCCCCTAGGATAGGTCTTTAGGTTAGGTTCTTGGTCAAAATCTCAGAAAACACCTAAAAATTGGAAAATCAAAAAATTCCCAAAAACATCAGAAAATTGGACATAAAATCAAATCAAAAGGATGATGCTCTTTAGAATCATGGGTTATCCTGTTAAAAACAAATGTTCAATTGTTGTACTTTTATTTTTGTTATCATATCTCTGGAGCCCCTCGATGATGTATCGAACTAGAGGAGCTAGGAAAGATAATGATTTTTCTTTGTCTGTTGTTTGTGAGATGATCATTATTACTGTGCAAATTGTCATGAGACGTGCGCTACAAAGTATCACTGATTACATTCTAAATTTGCATAGGAAAAGGATCAACTCTTGCCTATTTACGTAAGCAATGCTTAGGTCATCTTGATTTAATTTTACTTAGATGCTTGTGTTAACTTGCACTATCAAACATCATGGAAGTAGTACTCAGGTCATCATGGTCTAAATATACCATTGATGCTTGTACTCACTTTCAACATTTTTAAGGCCCAATTATGACAAAAAGCACGACAAATCAGCTATTACGAATGACAACTTTTGCATATGAGATCTGCATGGTTAGAGTAGATTACATCCATGTTAGTTTGCATCTGTATTTATGGGATTTCCAAAGCTCCAACAATGATGTTATCTCTTGCATTAAGGGATTGAGTACACTTGACATTGCCAAAAACACATCGTTTTCATATTTAATTGCACATCAGTTGCATCATCATTTGCATACATTAGGAAACATCACAACATCATTCATCCATCCATGCATCACATCATAATATTTGCATCGAAAAACACAAAACGACATCCATCATCTCTCATTTACATAATCAAAATCATTTCATTTAGTGGCATTAGGGAAGTGGTTCACTAAGCTTAAATGAGTGAGTCTCTTTAGATTTTCAAAAGAATTGGGAAATATGTCAGGTTTTGTGAAGCTTAATGAAACAAAGAATCAACTGACGACAACCTTCCCACAACTCTTGGAAGGTGGATAGATTCAGTCATTTAAGCTTAAGACCCTAGAGTTCACAATTATCAGCATAATTATTGCATCACATAATCATATCATCATCACAAAGCATCATGAACATCATTTACATAGTCATTATATCTCATTGTCATTACATCCATACATAATCAATATGAACATCACATTTCATCACATATCATTATTGCATAATCAAATCCATCTCCCATAGCATATCATATCATCCTTGCATATATCACATAATCGCCATATAAAATCATCCATCATGCATTATCATATCAAATCATCAATCATGCATTATCATATCATCATTGCATACATCACAATAAATCATCACATAAGCATCAACATCAAATAAACATCATAAACACATAGAAATAGGATCCATCACATACATCATTCATAAAGCATCATAGAATCACAACACATCAGGTGCATCATCATTTGCATCCATATCATATCATATCATCATCATCATACACATAGGAATTAAATGCATCATAGACATCCATCATCATATCAACACCATATAGACACATAGACCATAATCATCTCTGCATATCATATAACCTCAAAATCATAATGTCAAAGTGTACAAGGGTATCCAAGGGTATAAAGAGATACATCAATATAAAAAATGGTAGTGTATCATAATGTCTCAAATTAAGAGGTACATCATCAATGTCTCAACTGAATCAGTGTATACATTAGGTCTCGATACATCATCAAGTCTCAGAACATTAATCAATCCTATACTGGGGCATATCAATCAATCAGAGAAGTCAAACCACATCGCCCAATCAAATCTAAATCCGCCTGCACCAGATGCGAAAATCCTCTTATGATCATAACATATCACAAATCAACAATCTTATCAATCAATTCAACCTCGCCTATCATGAGGTTCATTAATCAATCCAACCTCGCCTATCATGAGGTTCATCAATCGATCTAACCTCACCTATCATGAGGTTCATCAATCGATCTAACCTCACCTATCATGAGGTTCATCAAGATCATTGATCCTCGCCTATCATGAGGTCAATCATTATCAATCTATCATTGATTCTCACCTATCATGAGGGAAATCATCATCATCCTAACATTGATCCTCACCTATCATGAGGTCAATCGGCTGAAGGCGACCATCAAACGTCAAACACAAGGAGGCAACATAAGGCATCAATTATCAATTAATCAATTTGGCAGGCTCAATCTTCTTTTTCAGGAGATAAATCATTTATGGATCATGAAATTTTGAAATCATTACCAAATCATCAGAGAATCATCAAAATTTTCAAAAATTCCAAAATATCCTAAAGCTTCCAAAATTCATCGATTTATTTCCCGAGGGGGCATATATCCGTCAGTACCTGAAAATCAATGTCTGGGGCATCAAAAAAAATTTCTTGGCATCGCTATCAAATTTTTCTTTGAAGCAACATGTAAACACATTACTTCAAAGAGGGGCAAAATGTATACACCTAAAATCAGTCATCACATTTAATTAGTTAAATACTATCTATTTAATTAATATTTCGACTACGTATAAATAAATTCTTAATTTATTTATATTCTTCACCCTTCTCTAATTCTCCAAATCTAAAATCATATTCTTCTAAATTAATTAAATAAACAAGGTTCCATAAACTTGTTTTATTTAATTAATCTTCACTAATCTCGATTAGGAATTTGAGCACATGTCTACAACTTTTTGTGCCACCTCACCAAGGTCACATAAAATTAAATGACTCTAATTTTTAATTAGAATGATCTTCAACTCATTTAAAAAAGCACATGGCTCATTCCTCACACACTTCCACCAATTTTGAAGCACATGGCTCATTCCTCACACACTTCCACCAATTTTGGAGCACATGACTTATTCCTCCCACACTTCCACCAATTTTGGAAGCACATGGTCTTCTCTTCCCACACTTGAATCTTCCATCCAAATGGTATGTTGCCCATTGGTCAAGAGATTCTTCCATGCAAATGACATGTTATCTTTGGTCAAGGGGACAACATCTTGATTCTCTTCATCTTCACCATCCATTCTTCTTGTTCGAATATGGACCGTTGATTATTGCCACCTCACTATATGCTTGGAAAAGGCTATAAATACAACCCTTGGGCATTGTATTTTGCATCCACATTTGAAGTAAAGTTATCATGTAGGTTTATCATTGGAGCTTGGAGCATTCTTGGAGTCTTATAGCTAGTTTTTATATCATGTTTTGCTTGGCATTTACATCTTAGCTTTAAATCTTGCATCATAGTTGCATTTTATCATCCATCTTGCATCATAGAACTTGCATTTTAGATTAGTTCATTTTAAGTTTGCATTTGAGCATATGTAGAATCATGCATAGAATCATATAGATCACCACCATAGCTAGTTTTTATATCATGTTTTGCTTGGCATTTACATCTTAACTTTAAATCTTGCATCATAGTTGCATTTTATCATCCATTTTGCATCATAGTTGCATTTTAGATTAGTTCATTTTAAGTTTGCATTTGAGCATATGTAGAATCATATAGATCACTACCATAGTATCCACCTCCACTTGTTCATTTATCATCAATATCATCCTTCACTCATCATAGCCTTCATCGTCATTGTTTGCATATAGTTTCATGTAGGCACTAGATTGGCTTACATGTTGAATGTTATCTCGTTTCCTAAATAGTCATTTTAACAACCATTGTACTCATAGCAATATGAGGGCCAAACAGTTTAATAAATCCTTAGGAATAGAGGACAATTAGATGTTCTTGAAAGATTCGTTAAGTTGCAATTTAGAATAGTTTACTTTGCTTTGAATCTTTAATGTAAATCGTTTCATTAAGGTTTGTGTTGATACTAACAATTTAATAAATCCTTAGGAATAGAGGACAATGAGACGTTCTTGAAAGATTTGTTAAGATGCAATTTAGAATAGTTTACTTTGCTTTGAATCTTTAATGTAAATCGTTTCATTAAGGTTTGTGTTGATACTAACTTTACACATTTCACACACACACAAATGTAATGGTCTCAAAATTTGGGGCAAGGTGAAGAATATCCTTAACTAGAGAATCCATACTCCAAGAAGAGTCACTCACCCTATCTTTTTTTAGGAGGGACACCGAGATCATGGAGTTCATCTCACAAATTACTTTTTGCTAACCCAATTCATGGGCTTTTTGAGAGCAACAAGAAGGGCTCTAGCCTCCACTTGATTGTTAGAGCATCTTCCCATATGAGAGGTGAAAAAGAAGATATAGAACCGTTTCTATCAATCCTAATTCCTCTAACCCCTGTAGGCCCTAAGATTGTTAGAGCAATATCTCACAAATTACTTTTTAATAACCCAATTCATGGGCTTTTTTGAGAGCAACAAGAAGGGCTCTAGCCTACACTTGATTGTTAGAGAATCTTCCCATTTGAGATGTGAAAAAGAAGATATAGAACCGTTTCTATCAATCCTAATTCCTCTAACCCCTGTAGGCCCTAAGATTGTTAGAGCAATATCTCACAAATTACTTTTTAATAACCCAATTCATGGGCTTTTTCGAGAGCAACAAGAAGGGCTCTAGCCTACACTTGATTGTTAGAGAATCTTCCCATTTGAGATGTGAAAAAGAAGATATAGAACCCTTACTATCAATCACAATTCCTCTAACCCTCGTAGGCCCTAGATTGCCTTTTGACAATTCATCAATATTAATTTTCAAAAAACCAGGAGGTGCCAATCCTACTTATCTTCTTAAAAGCATTACCCTTGTTTTGATTTGATTTGTCATTACTATATGTTGAACTCTAACCATGTATGCACTCAATTTCATTTGTAAGTGGGATGTGATCTTCTCTTGTTTTAGGTTTTGATAATTCTAACCCTTGTTTTGTTTCATTTCCATTTTCCACTAACCCCAGTTCACATTTGTGTTGTTAGAAGGCAATTCATCAATATTAATTTTCAAAAAACCAAGAGTTGGATGATACCACTTGCCAATCCTACTTATCTTCTTAAAAGAATACCTTTATGATATTACATTTGTGTTGTCTTCATGTTTTGATTTGATTTGTCATTACTATATGTTTTTCTCTAACTATGTTTTGTTAGAAGGCAATTCATCAATATTAATTTTCAAAAAACCAAGAGTTGGATGATACCACTTGCCAATCCTACTTATCTTCTTAAAAGAATACCTTTATGATATTACATTTGTGTTGTCTTCATGTTTGATTTGATTTGTCATTACTATATGTTTTTCTCTAACCATGTATGCACTCAATTTCATTTGTAAGTGGTATGCGATCTTCTCGTGTTTTATTTCCATTTTCCACTAACCCAGTTCACATTTGTGTTGTTAGGAGGCAATTCATCAATATTAATTTTCAAAAAACTAGGAGGTGGATGATACCACTCACTTGCCAATCCTACTTATCTTCTTAAAAGCATTACCTTTATGATATTGGTTTGTCTTCATGTTTTGACTTGATTTGTCATTACTATATGTTGAACTCTAACCATGTATGCACTCAATTTCATTTGTAAGTGGGATGTGGTCTTCTCTTGTTTTAGGTTTTGATAATTCTAACCCTTGTTTTGTTTCATTTCCATTTTCCACTAACCCCAGTTCACATTTGTGTTGTTAGGAGGCAAAGTTTGGCAAGAGAACTCCAAATGACTATAGTTTCATTGATAACACTTTGCTGCTATAGTTTCATTGATTGAATCTATGATATTTTGTGAAACTTGAACATGAAAATTTGACGGTTTCGCTCTAACTATATTGCACTATGTTTTCTCCCTTGCAGCCTGCAAGAAAAAGTTTTCTCCTCTATGTTTGTTATTAGTAACAAATATTTATATTTCACTACTTTTTGTGAAACTTGAACAATTGCTTTAAGGCAAGGCACGCTGAAAAATTTGACAGTTTCGCTCTAACTATATTGCACTATGTTTTCTCCCTTGCAACCCTACAAGAAAAAGTTTTCTCCTCTATGTTTGTTTTTATTCAAAATCGTAAATTTATTTCATCGATTATAAGATTACAAATTAGCAATATTTTTATGCATGAGAGTGAAGACAAGTCAATGGTAGTGCAAACTCATTTAGAGAAGAATGGGAGAAGGCATACAATCAAGAGGCATGACCTACTGTCCCAACTGCAAGAGTATCTTTATTATGCAAGTTTCTAATAGGCACTCAATCAAAGTAATTCTATTGTCTTACCTGCCCCATTGTGTGCAATCTGATAGATGGAAAGGAGATTGGAAGACAATGAACAAATACAAAGTGCATCATGAAATGTCCATCAACATTTATGAATCCTTTCCAAGTAACACTCATATCAGTGTTATTCCCCATAAAAATGCGTGGTAATGTGCAAGACTCGTATGAAGAGAACATACCCCAAGATGAAGCCATGTGATGTGAGGCTCGTAAATCAAGAAGCAATTTATTGGACATTGTTGAATGCAAAAAGAGTATGGCATTTCAGCTTGTCGACTGCACGTGCCATGGTGGTTGACCCATTTTGTGAAGGTAAGTGGAAGAAGACAATGAAAAAAATTGGATATGATTCTTACAAAGTCACAACTAAATCTTTCGTAACAGTCCAGTGTCCTCCATTCGTTATAACTCTTTTCTACTAAATCTCAGTTAAATTTAATCACTAAAAAGAACTTAGTAACGTAGTCCATCAAAAACAATTTAGAAACAGTGGGCATAAGACTTGCATCTGAATAATGAAAAATGTAGAACATGTTCTGCGCAATGAACATTGCATTTTGTAAAAAAGCACAGTATCTGGGTGTACCACTGATACACCTCTGACAAAATCAAATTAGAATGCTAAAGTCCTCGATTACAACAAACGAGGAACTGGATATTTGAGCCTCGTTAATGATGATCTCATATGCGAGTAAAAAGGCTTCACATGAGAGAAAATAACAAGAAAAGCTGCAAAACATAAGAGCATAATCATCCTCTGGATGATATTTGCAGTACCCCTGCTGACGGTGGTGACATGACTTTATTGCGAATTCTGCTGGATCTTCGCAGGGGTGCTTCTGCTTTACACTAAACACGGCAAAGAATATACCCAGTAAATATAGAAACCAGTGATTAAAAAACCCAACAAAAAAAGGGATTCCAAGTCTGAAAAAGCAATTTTAATGAAGGAAAGAAATTACCTCTCTTGAACGAGATCTATCACAAGAGGAGGAAGAACCCACGGATGAATCTCGCTTAATCACATTATGTGTAATAGTAGACATGCTTTTTCTTCTGGTCTTTCTCTCAAATACCTGCGTTGTCTCTGTAGGTGACATTTTCTCCGAAGAGCTCATCTCCCCTGCAGAATACTGGAGCTCGAGCTTAACCTCCAGTTCAGAAATAAGCTTCCAAGAGTGCGGAGTTGTCTCTAGCGGACTCGAAGAGGAGCACACCAGTGGCTTTACAAGATCGTCATTTTCGCACTGCATTTCAGCTCCAACTTCTTTAATGGCGATTTCTTCAGCAGAACCAATAAAACCCTTGTTCTGTTTCTTCCCAGAAGAAAAATAAATAACGGTTGCAATGACCAAAACTGCTGCAGATCCAAGTGCGTAATGGATTTTGTCTGCCCTCTGCAAGACAATGTGTACGACTCCTGGGATTCGAACGCACATCTTCAGGTCATTAAAAATCATGCCTAGGTCAACTAGAGAAGCGGAATGCAGGAGAGCTTCAGGGGATCCAGGTGCAAAGATTGCAACGAAAGAAGAAATCATGAAAACCAGCATAGCGCCCACTTTAATTAAGCTCGCTTTCAAAGCTCTTTCGTGCGCTTCAGTCTCGTCAAGCTGAAGCTTTTCGTCGCCCTCCTTGGGCAGAAGAGGGCCGAGAGTCGAACTCGAGACCTCCCCTCGCATTGTTGGCTCTGACGAAATACAGCTGGTAGACACGTCGTCTTCCTCGAAGAATTCTTTGCCCATTATGAACTGAGACGTAAAAAGCTGCAAAAAGGATTGACAGGCGAAGACGAATTGCGGTGAAAAGCAGTTCGCGTAACTTTAAATCAGATTTTGAAATTGAAAATGAACAGCTGTAGTGCAACAGTCATATTGTTAACGGTCCGATTGTACTGTAACATTTCTTAATTAGCTGCCCGATAAAATAGTCGTTGGGATTATCTCTGAATTCACTAAAGTCACGTGGTCTGATCGCGTTGCAGATTAACTTGGTCGGCTTATCCTGTCCGATTGTCCTTGGACCATCCGGGGGATGAATTACGACAGATCGACGGTGTTGTTTGAATTTATAATTTCTGCAACAAGTTAGGTACCGTTCATGTGGTGTAATATTTTCTTAACTAGCCGCTGGAGTTAGCGGTTGACGTTAACTTACGGACACGTTTTGTCCGTTGGAACATTGAAACTCTTAGTTGTCTGAGTCTTTCACCTTTGGATCGAAGATTTTTTTCTAGTCTGTTTTTTTGTTATTTTTCCACTAAATATTAAGATAATGTTTTAAAAATAATTTGTGCACAAGCTTTTATTTTGTTTAATAGGGAGAGGGCAAATTGTTGGACATGGTCTTATTATTGGAATAATATTAATGATTAAGAGATTTAGTCGTCCAACAATTTATACTATATATTGTTAATAATTTTATACATTGAAATCAGAAATTATATGGACTAAACATTATAGATTATGGAAATCTTATGTCTTAATTACATTTGTACTATATATTGTTATTAATTATTTTTCACATGTATATTAACAAATGATCAAATGTTTGTTAAGATGGATCTTTACATGAACACGTGAGAACTTATAAATGACATTAAAAAATCATAAATATATTTATTAACAAGTATAATAAATATATTTTTTGTTTTATATAAAATATCATAAATGTCTAATATAAATATGTTATTTATAAAACAAGGTGATTATGTATGTGGACAAATAATGTTCTTATGAGTACAACTATTTGGGGTGGCAATGGACATGCATTGTAGTATTTTATATTAAACGCTTGTCCTATGACAAATATAAAAGGTGAGTATAATAAATACCTTGTAATTTGTCATAGAATCTAATAGATTGCAAAAAGTCTATATTCATTTAAAGTTGAATATAGGTTGTATTTTTTAAAAATACTAGGATATTTTATAACAATAAATAGTATTTTATATTAAGTTATCGGGTCATTTATGTTAGATATAAATATAACAAAAATTTATGGCTACCAAATAGAATTGAGATCATTTAGGTTGCATATATGTTATATTTTAAACAAGAATATAATATTCTAATAACAAATAATATTTTATTGTTCAAGTACTAGGGATTCTATGATTAAATTATGGTTTAATCTTTAAAAAATCATTTTTCAAACACTTCTCACTAAACATGATGTGGCGAGTCACATGACAAGTTACACCCCATACCTTAGTTGTAGATAGATAAGAGACCATATCAAATTTTAAGGAAAATGAAAGTCATACAAAATTCTATGAAACCTCTAAATGGTCATAAAGTTATCCCACATGAGTATTGGCCCCTCTCCATTTGTTTTTTTCTTTGACAAAAAGCATAAAATTTTATTAAATAAACATTAAAATAGCTTACAACGAAAGGACTTCCAGATAGCTAAAGCCACCATTAAAGCTAAAATCTAGAAAATCCAAGGGGGTTTTCCTCAAATCCACAAACCTATGTGAATCCAAGAAATCTAAATGACAACAATACTAGTCATCAATCAAACCTTCATCAAGGTGTAGTTAATTTTGATCATTCTAAAGAATCTTGAGGAAGTGCACCAAATTATCATGGGAGAGAGAACTCCAATTTGTTGAATTCCAATTACTATCACCATCTAAAGCCCACTTAGCTAAGAAATTAGCCACCACATTCCATTCCTAAGGAATGTGAGAGAACGTAATGGTCTCAAAATTTGGGGTGAGGCGAAGAATATCCTTAAATAGAGAAGCCATACTCTAAGAAGAGTTACCCACCCCATCTTTGTTTAGGAGGGACATCAAGATCATGGAGTTCATCTCACAAATTACTTTTTGCTAACCCAATTCATGGGATTTTTTGAGAGCATCAATAAGGGATTTGTCATCCATTTGATTGTTCTAGAGCATCTCCCCATATGAGAGGTGAAAAAGAAGATAGTAGAACCCTTACTATCAATCCCAATTCCTCCAACTCCCGTAGGCCCTAGATTGCCTCTTGATGATTCATCAATATTAATTTTCAAAAAACCAAGAGGTAGATGAGACCACTTGCCAGTCCTATTTATCTTCTTAGAAGCCTTACATCTATGATTTGAGCTACTAAGAGGCAAAGTTGGACAAGATAGCTTGAAACGACTAGCCAACAAAAGATCATAAGTGGAAAGAGGCCCTTTGAGATAACACTTTGTTGCTATAGTTTCATTGATCGTCTCTGGTTTTTTGTGAAACTTGAGTAATTGCTTTGAGGTACCCTTGAAAATTTGTGGTTTCATTCTAACTATATTTTCTAGAGAATAAAGATAGTGTGAAGGAGGGGATTCGCTACTCCCATGTGTCTAGGACAAAGAAGAGTCAACAAGGAGTGAATTACCCTCGGTCACCTCAATGACAAAGGTAGAAGAGGGGTGAAAAATGAAGGACAAACTAGGCTTTGATTTGTTTTTAGGGATGGAGGATTTTGGGAGTTAGGTGAGCAGGTCCCACAAAAGGTTTTATACTACAGACTAACTAGCTCTCGACTAGAGGATGTCACTACGAGACTCAAATGAAAGTGTGGCGTGTTGTCATCTTAGAGATGCGTTGGTGTCTCATGTGGATTGAGAAAAAAAGGTCTACAATCTGAAACTCATAGGGCATGCTAACGACCCGAGAACCTTAATTTGACAGTTTAAATAAAAATGATAGAATTCTACTAATGCATAAAATAGAAAACCTAACTACAAGAGGAAGAATACTATAACTTGAACTTAGATAGATTGATTATGTATGGAGTGACAAGCAAGGGTAGTAGAAATCCAACTTATGGGTGGTCTAGCCTCCCGCAAGATCCACACAAAAAAAGTACCTACACACATAGAGATAAAAAATGTTGAGGTTGTGTTTTGGAATTTTCCTCAGTCAAACCCTCGCTTTAATGTTTCCACCTCCATGGACAACTAATAGACCACAATAGAGAAAAAATAATAAAGAAAAGAAGTAGACAATATGTATAGAAAGTAAAGATAATCTATATGCTATCTATATAAATGCAAATGAAATGACAACAATAAAGCGTTACCCTCCCTTTGACAAGCTTGAGAAGCCGATAGGAAGGATGGTAGCCTCAAGAGAGCAAGATGGGCGTGCAAGAATGTAGTGCCAATAACTTGAAACTTCCAAGAAAGTGACATATTGAGAGGGAGATTGAGTGGAATGGAAAGATGAGTTCAAAATAAGGGTTCGGAGGTAAAAGGGACATTTTCGAGTAGGTTTGCAGTCGCAGAAGACATTACAACTCACATATACCACAAATTATAACACCTCAACGTCCATTGACTCAGGAATCTGTTAAGAACGCTCATGTGATGCACAGATGTCTGAACAATGCAAAAGTGTCCTAGTCAAAATTCCCTCCATCGATAGAAAATGCCAAGAATAGATAAGACAAAGGGTTTAAGGTGGTGGGTTTTTGCACTGTTAATGCTATAAGGCTAAGGTATGGGTATATTGTGGAAAATTGCACTAGGGTGCAATTTTATGCCTCATTAGATAGATCCAATCTCCCTAACAACATGCAAGAGAAATTTTCCTCTACATTTGTTTTGATTAGAGGTTAAAAACAAGTTTTGAAGGGGCCCAAAACCCTTTACAAGAGAAGATAGCTGAAACTTAAGATAACATCAGTAAGCATCAATCAACCCAACAACATAAACCACAAACAACCCAACAACAACCACTAACAGATAGATCATAGGCTACAAAAGATACACAAGCATGGGCCTGAAGCCCAGATACAACTGGGTTTTATTCGGGACTAGAAACCCCACCCAAGTTTTGACTGAAATAAAAACCACCTGAAATAATCAGGCATCAAACCAACATAGTAACAACCACCCATCTGCTTAGAAATAGTAGACCATAACCCATCAAAAAAAAATTTAATGGTAAAGACCACCATCAAACCCAACCTCCTAATCAAAAACACCAACACACAAGAGGGGAGACACCCCTTGAAGCTCTGAAACGCACCACAAACCAACTCCAAATCCACCTCAAGAGGACTGAGCTCCCCTCTATAGGATAGGATACTATGAAAACTCAAAAAACCAAGAGCACACTTCTTCAACAACCTCAGCTTCCACCTCGATAGGAGAAAATTTTGCCTCAATAGGAGAATTTCCAAAGGAAACCAAAGAAGAGGACAACCATCCACATCAAACACACCCACCTCCAACTCAATAGGAAATGACTCCTGACCATCAAGAGTTGTCTTTTCCTCAACAAAAGACATAGTGCATAGGAAATGGAAGAGAGTCAAAGCTCCAAAAGAATGGGGAGCCACACCATCCTTTGGCTGAGCATACAAGAGCTCCAAGAGAATTGCTAGAAACCAAAGGGCCACCTTAGCATCCTTCAACACAAAAAACTTTTGGGTGTTCAGGAAAAGCGTGAAAACAAACCCAACCATTAGCCAAAGACAATACCAAATACAACAGGAAACCTTCTGCCAACACAAAGCTCCACACCAACAACTCCAAGAAAAATTTGCGGAAACCCAACAAAGAGATTCCATAAAGGAAACAAACCCAAAAAGATGAATAATCTTCACAGCCCAAAGGGGGTTCACAACAGGGCACCAATCCAGACATAGAAGCTAGAACATAACATAAAGCAAACAAAAATAGGCCTCAAGAACCAACTCCATGAAAAGAAGTCAAGGAAACAAAACCCCCTTGGCCAAACCAACGAAACACCAAGGATAAGGAACTAGCCAACCAAAATGGAGCAACAAAAGCGAACCCAAGAGAATGGAGTTCCAACCAAAATCTGCCAAAGAGAAGAGACTAGGTAAGGCCCAAAGGAAAGCCTTACCCCTGAAACTGGAGTTGAAAAGAGTGAGACTTGAAGAGGAGCAACTCCACAAGCAAAAGAGACCAGAATGACAGAGATCCAACTTTGCCATCACCCCAAAATCCAAAGAAAAAGCAGCAAGCCGCTAGTAGAGAAAATCCATGGCGCACAAGCCCGATCGACAAAAAGCCACAACAATATCCCACCAAAGAAGATCAACCCCCAACCTCCACTGATACATTTTGGTATTTTTTTCGACCATGTCAAGTTTAATACTCTAATCTACCAATAAAAATAATTAAATGTATTAGTGCCCTACGACTACCAAAACTACACAAAGAACAAGAAGATCACTCTTCAATGTCCTCTAGTAGAGATAAGGCAGTCATAGAGCAAGGGAAAGAGGAAGATCCCTCAAAAAGGAAACATTAGGGTTGACAAAGACAACCCTAACGCCAATAGAGAGAAAAGAGGACACAAACCAGACCGAAGAAGCCCCCAACAACTCCTCCAAAGGACACCACACTACCAACCAGAACACAGCAACATCAACGAAAACAACCATGTCTTCAGCATTGACATCCCCATCTTCATCATCCCCATTCGCCTCCTCAGTCGAACCCACCACAGAACTCAAAATCGCAGTCCCTCCTGAACTCCCGCCCATTGTTTTTACTCTACATTTGTTATTAGTAACAAATATTTATATTTCACTATACATGGTTTCTTTTTATTCAAACTCATAAATTTATTTCATTCAATTACAAGCTTATAAATTAGTGACGTTTAATTTAATATAAAATACTTTATAGAACATAAATTATCATTATATTTTTATTTTAGCAATGATTTCTCTAATCAGTATTGTCATCTCACTCTAATACTGCTCGTTGAAATTGGAGAGCTTCAAATATATTTTCTTGAGCCAATATCAATTGTTGGTTGTAGATCACATGTACTCCACACAACATATGATCAAAGATAAAAATAACAGAATGGAGAGAGAATCCTAAAAAGAGAAAACTCAAGAGATAAGTTACATGAGATTATAAGAAATGTTCACACTACTATTTTTGACTAATGGGTAATTGCACAAAGATGGGGATCTTGATAATAATTATGTGGATTGAGGATGTTCTCTATGTCAAAGGTCTGAAGCATAATCTTCTTAGTGTTAGTCAGATGTGCAACACAAGATAAAATCTTACTTTTCATGCTAATGGTCGTGAGATCAGAAAGGCAGGGTCTGGAAGATTAGTTGTAGAAGATACAAGAAAAAATGGTAATGCCTATCATCTAAAGGAGGAAAATAGAAGAATATTCTTATTGGATCAATCTAGGGTAGGTGCACAAAGGTGAGGGGCCATAAGTGGCCACTTCACTTTTTCATCCCGAAATAGAAAAAACATGAGCGCATTATAATAAAACGTGCTCACGTTATGGGTTGGTAGTGACCGAGCCTAGGCTCAATCATTACCAAGAAAAAATGTGAGCATGTTATAATGTGCTCACATTAAAGATTGAA
>VDFB02044339.1:0-10676 GCA_007258455.2 Sequoia sempervirens | reverse complement strand
TGCAAGGGGAGTTACTTTGTTATTTTGTGGGGTAAGGATGGAATTTTTTTTTAGTTAAGGGATGAATGAACTATCAATTGGAGGTTGTTTGGGAGCCTTTTTCAACCTCTTCCAAGATGATTTCGAGCATTTCAATGCTCACCATTCATGTCCTTGCAAAGACATTGTATTTATGCAACTATTGTCCTACTTCAAGGTTCTTGATTTTGATCAAATCATATTATGAGTTGTTACTTTTATGTTTGATAAGCAACAAAATTGAGTATTTTGGGACCACTAGACTATTGGAGTATGTTGAAAAGTGGTTTCAATTGAAAAAAATGGATATTACTATCATCATATAAGTTTGTTTGGGGTAAAAAATCAAGTGATTGTAATAATTTGTTTTTAGCTGGCATATAAGCTGATTTGTGTTCTTTCATGGAGGAACAATTCAAAAATTTTCCCGCAACATTAAATTTGAGATGGATGACTTGTGTGGATGTCTTGTTGAGGCATGCTCATTCTCTCACCTCCGGATTATTTGATAATACAATAATTTGGGATCCATGAATTTGTGAGATTGGTAAATTGTTGTATAGGGAAACCAAGAATGCTAGTTTGGAAATCTTTAGTTGCATCAATGTAGAGCAGCAAAATCATGGAGAAACATTCTTCAGACTCACTTGGGGATACTAGAATTTCTTTGGATCTATTCAAGAACAATCAAAATTTAGTTGTGATTGCTTGAGGACAAGCAATCTTGGGGAGGGAGGATTTTAATGTCCCTTTTTAACACTTAGCCAATTCGTGCACATTTAGCTAGTTTTCCAAGTCTTTCAAAGGCTAATTGGTTGGTTAGGGAGAAATCCAAACATTCTTGGAGAAGCATTTGATCAATCTTGTAGAGCAATTGTTCTTGGATTTGAGATCAGTTGGTTAGTTGGAGCCCTTTGATGCTTTCGAAATTGATTTCCAACCTTTTGGGTATCCTCTAATCTTTTTGGAGGAGCAAAGCTATTTTTAGAAAGTTGCCAAGTTGATTTCAATCATCTTCCTATTGCTTCGGTTTCATCATGGTGTGGTCAGAATTGGATTTTGATGATGTTGAAGTACTTTCTACAACTTGGGCGAGTTATTAAGTTATTTAATTAATATTTCACTAATGTTGTCTAATGTTGAGAAATAATTAAAGGAAAACTAGTGTAATAGCTCATTGGAAAGGTGATTAAAATTTTACACATAATGAATTATTAAATTTAAAGCACAAAGTGTTGTTTCAAAAAAAAGTAATGAAAAAGAAAAAGACCCTTTTTTTTTGAAGAAAAAAATTGGAAAAAACCTTTTTTTTTTTGAAAAATCAATGATTTTTTTTGAAAAAGAACTATAAATGAGGTGTTGGGGGCTCATTTCCAAATATTCTAAAGTTTTCTCATTCTATTATGCTATCAGATCGAACCTGCAAGTCCATCCATAATCTTTTGAGGATGAAAATCCTCGATTGGATTTCTAGTTTTAGATTTGAGAGAGTGTATTTATGCATAGAGATTGTATTTATGCAACAGTTGTCCTACTTCAAGGTTGTTGATTTTGATAAAATCATATTATGAGTTGTTACTTTTATGTTTGATAAGCTACAAAATTGAGTATTTTGGGACCACTAGACTATTGGAGTATGTTGAAAAGTGGTTTCAGTTGAAAAAATTGGATATTACTATCATCATAAGTTTGTTGGGGTAAAAAATCAAGTGACTTATGATTGTAATAATTTGTTTTTAGTTGGCATACAAGCTGATTTGTGTTCTTTAATGGAGGAACAATTCAAATTTTTGCCCACAACATTAAATTTGAGATAGATGACTTGTGTGGATGGCTTGTTGAGGTATGCTCATTCTCTCACTTCTGGATTATTTGATAATACAATAATTTGGGATCCATGAATTTGTGAGATTGGTAGATTGTTGTATAGGGAAACCAAGAATGCTAGTTTGGAAATCTTTAGTTGCATCAATGTAGAGCAGCAAAATCATGGAGAAGCATTCTTCAGACTCACTTGGGATACTGGAATTTCTTTAGATCTATTCAAGAACAATCAAGATTTAGTTGTGATTGCTTGAGGACAAGCAATCTTGGGGAGGGAGGATTTTAATGTCCCTTTTTAACACTTAGCCAATTTGTGCACATTTAGCTAGTTTCCAAGTCTTTCAAAGGCTAATTGGTTGGTTAGGGAGAACTCCAAACATTCTTGGAGAATCATTTGATCAATCTTGTAGAGCAATTGTTCTTGGATTTGAGATCAGTTGGTTAGTTGGAGCCCTTTGATGCTTTCAAAATTGATTTCCAACCTTTTGGGTATCCTCTAATCTTTTTGGAGGAGCAAGCTATTTTTAGAAAGTCGCCAAGTTGATTTCAATCATCATCCTACTTCGGTTTCATCATGGTGTGGTCAGAATTAGATTCTGATGATGTTGAAGTACTTTCTGCAACTTGGGTGAGTTATTAAGTTATTTAATTAATATTTTACTAATGCTGTCTAATGTTGTGAAATAATTAAAAGACAACTAGTGTAATAGCTTGTTGGAAAGGTGATTAAAATTTTACACATAAGGAATTATTAAATTTAAAGCACAAAGTGCTTTTTCAAAAAAATGTAATGAAAAAGAAAAAGACCCTTTTTTTGAAGAAAAAAAGTGGAAAAAATCTTCTTTTTTTTTTTTCCGAAAAATCAATGATTTTTTTTGAAAAAGAACTATAAATGAGGTGTTGGGGGCTCATTTCCAGATATGCTAAAGTTTTCTCATTCTATTATGCTATCAAATCAAACTTGCAAGTCCATCCATAATCTTTTGAGGACAAAAATCCTCGATTGGATTTCTAGTTTCAAATTTGAGAGATAATCCCAAGCTAGATTGGAAAGATTTCATTCCAGAGATCACCATTGTGCTTCAAATTGAGTTTCAGTTTTGGACGTTGAGACGAAGATCTATTTAGTGTTTTGATGTGTGCTGGGCGGAGTTTGAAGAGAGTTTTCTAGTATTTTTCTTGTGGGTGTGTTTGTATGTGTTATCACGGAATCTAGCAGCGCTCGTTCCACGAATAACCCCCCTACGAAACTTGTCCGTTTCCTAGGATTCGTGAAGTTCAAGTACGCATAACAAAGTGATTTTCACGGCACCTCGAAATGCGTTCCTAAACCTCGAATAGTCAATTCGATCTTTCTCCCATGTTCGCCTCGCGAAGACCTTCGAAACGAGATCCTTTGCGAAGTCTCACTATCCGTACTTAGTGAATTACAAAAAATGCAGTGGCACTGAAAAAGTGCGCTCCTGCGTTGAAGCCAAAATTGGCTAAGTATAAAAATGCAAGGGCGCTAAAATTTAGCGCCCTTGCATGAAGTGAAATTTCCAAAAAAATGCAATAGCGCTAAATTTTAGCGCCATTACACTTTTCTTCGCCACTTAAACTTTTTTATGGCTTTGGCACGTTTCTTCATGTTTTCGCGTTTTTCGTCAATCGTGCCACTTTTCGTGCCTAAATTTATTGCTCGACTTGAGTTAGGTTTTTAATTTTCCTTTTCACTTAAAGGTGTTTTAATTCGCCATTCTTCATTATTATGATCTTTTGGCTTTCTTTTCTTCTTGCTGGGCGAGTTTTCTTCAAACTGCAAAAAACGTTTTTGAGGATTTCGCCATTTATTCTTCAGCAATCTTCGCGTTTCATTCTGGTAAGTCGTTTCCTTGCTTTCTCTTCTTTTTCATTCGTTTTTGTATATGATCTAAGTTCTTCATATGAGTTTTAGCTTTGTATTTGTTTTACCCTACGCGTTTCTTTCTTCTCCATTCGTGTTTTTACTTCTACGCGTTTTTGTTTTCTCTTCTTTCTTCCCACGCGTTTCTTTCTTCCCATTCGTGTTTTCTCTTCATTCGCTTTTCTTTTCTCCCTATGCGTGTTCTCCATTCGCGCCTTTCATCTTATCCTCACACGATGCAAATTCTTGTGTTTCATTTTCATTGCATTCTCCGTCTTGCTTTTCTTTCAAACGTCTTTGATGGTAACTTCCTTCCTTGTCGCCTTGCATCACGTCTTTACACAATCACTTTGAAGAGATCTCTCGTTCTCAAAGAGGGTTTCTTTGTGAGATCTCTTGAACGTTTTCACAATAATGATGATGCAAATTGTAACCCTATCCAAAGGCAAACAAAATTGTCTCCAAAGCTTTCATGTTACAAACAATTGCATTGCCAAGCATTGAGCGCTATTTATACTCACCCTTACATCTGTTTTTCAAAATTTGCCAAAAATGCTGAAGCGCTGAATTTTGGCGCTATGACATTTTGAAACTTGTCAAATTTTCCAACTCTGAAGAAATGTAAGGGCGCTAAATTTTTAGCGCCCTTGCATCAAAAGTGGATTTCCTGAGATGTAAGGGCGCTGAATTTTGGCGCCCTTACACTTTTTCCAAGTTTTCTACAATCCTTTCCGAATGAGCTTCATTTTCGACCAGTGCACTCCGGAACCTTGTTCTTCCGCCTTTGTGCATCGTTTTGCGTGCCTCATCATCTGCTCCACGCTTTCCCATCCTCGTTGCTCATTTTGCACTTTCCCATGTTTCCTAACAATTAATGTTTGTTCTGGCTAAACGGATTGCAGTCTCTTTTCAAAAATCGTCAAGTCAGAGTGATCAAAGTTCCAGTTCTTTTTGATGACTGCTACTAAGCCTCCTTCTTCGAAAGCCAAAGGCAAGATGAAGTACAAATATCAAGGTGTCTATCCGCCGACTGTAGTGCTCTCCAAGGTCGAAGAGATAAAAGACACGGAGGTCGGTCATCAAGACTTGATTGATTTCGCAAAGCAAACAGAGACGAAGCCTCTTCCTGATTCAATGAGAACAATCATACACAGCAACCTTCATTTGGTGGCAATGTTTCCTACAGCTGCGCACAATACAGAGTTTGTTCTTCAGGTTGCATCTCATTACATCAGAGAAAGTCGGAGTGTGATCGATTCTTCCGGGCACGAGATTCTGAGACTCGACCCTGATTTCTTTGATATTGTCTTCAAGGTCCCTCATATGGAGAAATATATTGATATTTCTATATCAAAAGCACAGGAGATCTTTGATGCCGATCCCAATAAAGCTAAACAGTTGATAAACACTCAATGGTTAAAGAAGCCTAGATCATCTGTTTCCAGATGGCCGAAAGGACTCCTGTGAAGTGACTTCAAAGATGACGTCAAGGATATGATCACATTTCTAAGCAGAGTAAAAGGCTTGCCGGAATCATCCACTTTTCACGATTGGATGTATGAATACATCAGGATCATAAGAAGACAGAAGGTGCATATTGATTGGGGCAAACAGATCAATGATGAAATACATGAGTAGTTGATCAATGCTCCTTCTACATTGAAGTTCTCCTACATGACTTACCCCGGTAATGGGCGGTCAGATGAGATAAATCTTTGCCCATCTACTTAAAGGGAATCGATGATGGTTCCGCGGTACGATATTTCTATCAATTGGAGCTGAAGGAAAGTTTTCACCACTTCAAATGGGTCACTGATGCTTTCTTTGTGCCTTTGCTCTTCAATTTTGATCCAACTCTGGAAAGAAGAAGAGTATCCGATGAGGCTTATAAGGTGGTAAGTAAAGTTGGATGTATATTTCTTCAATTCCCAATGTTTACTTACTTAAGAGTAGGCTGCTACACTGGTTGTCCCTACATGCTACCACGTTATCCTTTGGATAAGTGGGTTCTCATGGAAACATGCAGATAGTTGATGCCGCAAAGAACGAAGAAGCTAAACCATGCTTGATTCGTTCCATCAATTATCGCACATATACTCATCCAAACCGGGCTTCAAAAGCTGTCTCCGCCATGCTGAAATGTGATTGCATCAAACTCATATGTATAGGTTTGGACGGATTACCGGCATGTCGTAAAAGTTGCGCGGTCACCTTCACAAACCGCTTTTGAGGACATCCGGCTGATTGTAGATGAAGAAGCCATTCGCGAAATGGACTATTGCAGATTGACAAATTAACAGATCGTGATTCTGAAAATACGACTCACTGCAGGATTTTCGAAGATCCAGTGATAATGAAATGTTTGCCCATGATGAGCAAGGTATCATTGCTAAAAGGTCGTTACCTGCAATACAATGGTCTAGGAAAGAAGTTACCAGCATGAGAGAAAGGTTGAGGCCAATCCTAGCCAACACAGAAGAATGGTTACATAAACATGGTTATGTAATGAAAATTTTTAGAACAGACTCAGAAGGAGAGGAATCCGAAGCATAAGCTCGCCAACAGCAAGAACTCCGCAACAAAAATAAATCAGCGGCCGTTCCCACTTCTTCACGAAGAGGTCCTAGGATCAAGTTCACTGTTGGCAAGAAGGATACTCAATCCATCCCAGAGACGGTAATCACGGAATCTAATCCATCTCGCTCTAAAGGTAAAAAGCCTAATCTAGAGGAGATAGATTCCGATGAAGAAGAAACTTCAAGTGACCAATCCACTGAAGATGAAGATTCAGCAGAAGCAGACTCCGATGCAGAAGAGGTTTCTGAAAGCGGGCAAGAGTTTGATGAAGATTCTGAAGAAGGATCTGAAGGTGATTTTGAAGGTGAACCAGAATCGGAGAGACAAGAGGGTGATCAAAAGGAACCCGGGCATGATCAAGAAAGAACTACTTCTCCTCTTGAGAATGAAGTTGAGGAAATTCTTAACATCGCCGCCTGCGGACTTCAAATGTTCCTTTCATAAATTCTCCAGATTCAAGAACTCCCACCTCCTCGCTCATTACCTATTCCGTACTACATGTACCCCGCAAATGATATCCCCTATCACTACAAAGATCAACTCCAAATTTTGATAATTCTTCGCTGACAAGCATCCATACGTTGATATACCGGCTGGCCTCCATCGCCCATTCTAGCTTTGTCTTCGGCTTAACGATGACATCACTTCTTGAAAATGACCACCGCTTCATGAATGAGCTTCCACGCGTTGATCAGCCTTAACAATGTCAACTACAGGAGTTTTATGATGATGATAATTTCTCCAATTGTCATGATACCTATGGTAAGTTCAGATGTGACAATAACTTCAGAAGTAGCAATGGCGACTGGATTGACAGTAAATCTAGAAGTTCACACTTCTTTTCTTCCTCCTTGGCTAATATCTCAAGTGTCGAAGCGTAAAAAGCAAATGATTTCTCCAGAGGAGCTCGACCTCGAAGAGATAGTCCTTCCAAAAGCCAAAGGAAGAAAAAGGCAAAGGTATACTCGAGGCTGAATGTTGATAAGTCTAGCCACAAGTATGCTGAAATTGGCATACCACCAAATGAAGAAGGTGATGTCAATATGGAGGACTACACAGTAACAAAGGTCCAGCTTGGCAAGGTTAAATAAATGAAAGTGCAAAAAGCCGATGCGCAAGTCACTTTGATATCTTGGCCGAAGGTCGGATAAAGTAGAAGCGCCTCGCAATACGTACAAACAGAGTGAGCATTTAAGTGCCATCAAGTAAAGAGACTTGCGTGTTCTCCAAGTAAAATTTTACCAAATCACGAATAGTTGGTAATATTAACACTGAATGCCAAGAAAGTCGGTGAAGTTCGGCCTCCAAAGGCGTATATGTATGATTTTGTTGAGAAGATCATCGAACACGAATCTTGGATTATATTGGCTGCGGATGAGAAAACTACCTTGTTGGCCAAGCTCGCCACAGAGCTTGATAAAGAAAAATGTGTACTTTCCCAGGAGCGCAGAGACATGGAAAAATGCCTATTGTCATGGTCGGAAATGAAACAGGTAAAGCTCAACAAATTGGTGGAGGTCGGGGTAATTCCTGACAAAGAAAAGTTTGTTGAGGTAAGAGAATCTCTGAAACACAGAATTCAAGTGGTTCAATCTCTTACAGAAGATCTTCACCAAGTACAGGAAGATGTCGATGGCCATCGCGCCATTCTTGAAAAAGGTATCAAAGAGTTGCCTGGTCAACTTCTTGAGGAAAATCGCGGATCTTCCCCGCCTACCACGAAATATCCTGCATCTTCAAGGAAGCCATCATGAATTTGATTGATACCGTGACTTCTAGTTTCAATCAACATCATTTGTGATACAAGGCTCACATTGGACAATTCAAGACGATCTCGCGCAAGAAGGTTTTACCATTTGCCATGAGATCGACGGTGAATCTAAGCACCACGTGGGATTACACCGTTGGTCCAGATGAGAAGTTCGTGTAGGAGACTATGAGGAAATTTGAAGACTTCCGCGCCCAATGCAAAGAAACATGAAGCAGCCCCCTATTCTCCAGTGTTAGACATTTCCGGTGCATCCCATTATGCATCTTGTAAATATTTCTCGACATTTTCGAATGTCTTTTTGTAAATTGTACTTACACCAAGCTCGAAGATGTAATATTTTGAAAACAAATTACACTTTGACTTTGGTCAAAGTTAGGTGAGATCTCCTAAAATCGCTCACCTAACTTTCCCTGATTTCCTCAATCTATTTCCTTCTTTTGCTCATCCCTCTTTCTATATAATGTGAGGGATTTTCATTGTAAATTATCCTTTAGTGTTTTGCAACGAAGTGCTGCCCTTTTTGAAGCAAATTTGTGAAACTTTGCGTTCATGCTTTGTGAATGAAATTCGATTAATAAAGAAGAGGATTGCAAGCCAAACTTTGCGTTGGATTCAATACTTTTGTGAGTTGATCTTATTTGGTGGTGATTAGCTTGAAGAATCTGAAGGACTCTAAGTAGTTTATGTAAACTTTGTGTTACATTTATTATTTAGATTGCATTTGTATTTCTGTTTATCATTTGGTTGAATGATTTACAAGATTCCTTTAGCTTGTAATCGCTCATGCTCTTTGCATGTTTTGGTTGAATGATCTACAAGACTTTGTGCTTGTAATTATTCATACCTTGATACTTTTGTTCAAGGATCTACAAGACTTTGTGCTTGTAATCGCTTTTGTGCCTTTTGATACTTTTGTTGGATGATCTACAAGACTTTGTGCTTGTAACGCTCTCATGCTGCTCGCCGAGGAATTGCTGCCATTTAAGAAGATTCTTGTGCTTCTAACGGATAAACGGGTACATCTGGGTAATGCATCCAACATTGAAAAAAGCTATGGAACTACTTCTTTGTGCCTTCGTGGAGCTTCCCTTTTACTATTTGCTTCTATTATTAATCACTTCTGGTATCTCTACGCTTCACTTTGACGAGATAGAGGTATTGGTATTACTGCTAGTTGTTAGTTTAAGGTTATCAAGAATTGTGAACTCCCAATGGTGAAGCATTGTAAACATCTTCTCTGAAAAAAGAGAGAAGGATGAATGTAACACACCCCCCCCACTCCGTAAGTTTCGTGTACATTTTGTAATTACTTGTTTGTTTTACGATCGCTTCTGTTAGCAGTAAGAAGGGTGCCTCCCCTTTCTGAGAGGAGAGATTCACATCTCACATAGCTGTGGCTGAAGTCCAAGTTGTGTAATCTATCGAAAAGCTGATTACATAATTTTCACCCAACAGTATGCTCATTTTTTGAGTTTCCAAAGCATCGACAATAGTATTTCAGTTTTGATGTATCCAAAGTACAAAAACAAAAAAGTGTTCAAATATGGACTAGCCTTCTAGGTTATCCATTCAAGGTTACATGTTCTTATTTCATAGCTAGGTTATTGGGTACATGTTATTTGATGCTATTGTGGGGTGTTTCAATAGTTCTTTACATCAACACTTTATATTAGTAGTTATTCCTATTATTTTGGTGTTCAAAATGTATATATGCTAACCTTGTAATGCTTTGGATGGTTATAATATTGAAAGCTTCGATTTCTATGCACTTTATTTTGTAAGCACTAGATGGTAGTACCACCAGTGGGTTTAAATTTGTTATTGTTGATGAACTTACCCCACTGAACAAGTGTTAATACTGTAATAGCTCACCATTGAAAAGTGGAAGAAGCATGTTTAAATGTCCTAAAAAAATGTATAAACTTTCCCAATGAAAAATGGAAATGTCTTGTAATTCTCATTAAATAAGTGGATGACTTATTTCTTGTATTGTTTATGCATCCCACTTAATACGTGGTTTGGTTCGCTTGCCACTTGATGTTTCTTTCCAACAAGTTGTAAATCAATCAATTGTAATTGTGACACCATATGCTCTTACCTTGCCCAATTTAGGATATGGTTAATCATAAAGTGGAAAAGAAGTTGTTATGCTTTCATTTACTTTGAGGCTAACATATTTAAAAAAAAAATCAAGGGTGATTATTAGATAACAATGAGTTTGACAATTTTGTGACTTTGTGGCTTTGAAAGAAAGCTCTACCAATAGGGGAAAATACTTGTGAACAATAATGAAGGCATTATTTTCGAAGGATGTGGTGATGGGAACCTGTTTGACAAGAAGTGTTTCGTATTCTTTAGGAACACATATCCTAAACTCTTATTGTGAAATTGTTATTTTATCTATCCTTAAAAATATACACTAAAAACACAATCTATGTTTCTCTTTCATATACTTGATTTTTATCTTTAATGGTCATAATAGTGACCTCTCCTACAATAGGTAAATGGAAAAATCACTCCCAAAGATTTTTCTTTTATGGGTGCTTGAAAAAATTACACATGGAGTCTTCATATATTCATATATTGTTGCTAATTTTATCA
>VDFB02044338.1:0-11958 GCA_007258455.2 Sequoia sempervirens | reverse complement strand
GCATTAAAATTCATATCCCAAAATAAACAAGTATCATTAATTATCACATTCATAAATTAATAATCTAATGTATGACTAGTATAATAACACTTTTTCGAACACCAATGATAAAATAATAATAAAAATTTAAGACCATGATATCATGTCCAAAGCTTTTTTATTGAAAAGACTTCATGTATAGGAGAATCATAGTAAAAAGAAGATGATTGGTATTCATGAGCCATCACAACACAAGAAGAAGAAAAGGGCATCAAATTTAACCACTAAGCATGTAGAGAAAGTGGTGATAGAATTCCAACATCTCCAAGACCTTATCAACTACAAAGGAGTGTAGCTTGTACCATTACAATAATTATGCACTTGTTCTTTCCACAAAATATTGCCTCCAACATCTAAGTGGTAGACCGATTGAGACAACCACAAAGATTTCTCTTTTTGAAGAAAGGAGAAATATATTATGCTTGTGTTGGGTGGGCTAAAAAATTGACATTTTCCCTTTTCACTAAAGTGTGCAAATGGTTGTCCCATTATGATTCCTTTGCAATATCATTTTCAAAAAGAACACAATGGATTATATGATGTGGTATCTTAATTCCTTTTTATTCTCAAAAAGGCAAGAGTAGTGGTCTATATTGTAGGAAAGTTTTGAAAGTCAACTCAAATTCATCTTTTAAGATTTGTGCTAATAGAAATGTCATTCTTTGATCACTTGGCTAGATCCCATGCTAGGAATTGCAGTACCCATGATATAGGCTTTGATAGTTGATTGCGATGGGTTAAACCCTCAAAGTTTCTTCTTAGCTTTCCATTACAAGTCACTATGCCTTGGAGATGGAATAATATGAAAATTTGGTTCTTTATTGTGTACAAATGTGGTATATTGAGTAAGCAGAATAGATAGATATATAACCTCTTACTTCAAATCTTTTTTACTTTCCATATTTAATTATTGTAATTGCCAAGAAAATATATACATTAATCTTATTAATTATAACCCATAAATTTTTTACATATATATTATCCATATTAAATATGTTTTTATTTAATATGGATCATAGTTGGTTGAGGGCTTTGGGTTCGTCCCATGTAGGCTCTGAGATCGATTCTCTCCACTTGGATGAAATGGGTGTGGGTCAGTGCGGTCCTATCCCTAGGGATTAGTCTTGCCTCGACCAGACCCCAAGTCGATACAAATCTAAGCCCAAGGCAAGGTCTGGACAAACCACAAGGGCTAGAGGCTGCAAGGTCTGTACATCGCCACATAAACACCTTGAATCATCAATAATAAAAAAAAAAAAATTATTTTGAAAATTACCCTTCTTTACACCAGTAACTAATTCTGTTAAAAAAAATAACTTGTTAAAATAAGACAAAAGTGTCAATAACACTCATAAATCAAAAGAGCTTGAAAGGTCATTAAGACTCCCTCCAATACACCCTTCCCATTAAAATAATTTCCGAGTTGACAATGTCCACATTTCCTACCCAATAAAACATCCACAATGACTCGCATATTTTTTTTAATTCATTGGTATCATTGCCCTTACAACTTTCTATGGCGGTTATAAGTAATATATGACAAATTTATTGAGTAGCTAATAAAGTATCACCATTTGGTGCCCAATAACCTTAAAAAAAAATCAATTCGGTCCAATTATCTCTTAGTATGTTGGACTTATCCAACTAAAGCACCAATTATAATTTATGTTCATTGTCGCCCCTATAACTTCCTTGTGGCCAATCCTAGAGCACTAAAGAGTGTATTATAAATATCGGCCCCAATATGTTACTTTTATGTTTGACATTAAGCATGAGATATCTAAGGCAGAATCTTAAGGATGTTGATGTGTCAAAAGGTGCTCTAGACATTTTTTTATATGAAAGTACATTCTTTATTTGATTCAATATTAAAGATAAAGAATACTTTTTCAATGTCATTTAGAAGAGACGTCACAAAATCAGTTGTAAAAAGATATGTAAATATCTCTTACGTTATTAACTTCAATTGGTGTAAACTAAAAGTTTAGGACCCACTCAAACAATATGAGTCTTTGCAACATAAGCCATTTAAGTGATAGAATAAAGCACAACTTAAAGAGCAACAAGTGGAACTTATGCTAGTGGAGTTGTTTATGCACACCATTCTATGCATTCTATGATTTGATAATATAAAAAAATATAGTGGGTGAATGTAAGTTAATGATAGTTTAATGGATAAAAAATTCTCATATCTTTAGTTCATTTATGTTTTTTTATATCTAAAATCTTTTGTCCAAAACATTTAGAAGGCTTTATTTACAACTTTTCATCATTTCTTAGGAGCCATTACCTCTTCTATAAGTTCTTTCGTATTCAAAAATCTTGTACTTTTTCCCTCTTTTCCATGATATCTTGATAACTCCATTTCCTACAACTCTTACATTCACAAAAGTACTTCACACATATAGTAGAAAACCCTATGGGATTTTTCCTCTTTTGAAGCACCCACCATCTCACACTTTCCACCTTAATGAATTCACACACTTCCAAACTTGACATTTTGGTGTTGAGGTTGAAACACACCCCCTTGGCAGCTAACCAAGGTAGCCTTCTATATACAACTAAACATTTGTATTTGTCCAGATAAAAAATTATGTTATTAAAGTCTCAATACAAGTAGAACTACACGGTTGAACCTTGATAGAAATATCATAATTTGACATGCTCTAGAAAATACCTCCTACTTATCAATTGATGAGCTAAAGGGGCTCTATAATGAATGGTTCATAAGGCACAACACTTGTTGAAGGTTTTGCAGATGTAGTTGCAAGCTAAGTGGGCTTAACCTTGGGGAAAAATTCATGGTTAAGCGTGCTTGAGCTTGAGTAGTACTGGGATGGGTGACTTCTCGGGAAGGCCTAGTGCTTCACCCCTATGAGTATCACCTATATGCAATGAATGCTAAGTGGACCATTCATTACCATGAGAGATGGGTTCTTGTGAGCCACTACTCATGAAACATGGGTCAATGAGTTTGATTCGTAAAACTACATGGTTGAATCCTGATAGCAACATCATAATTTGACACACTCTAGAAAATGCCTCCTACTTATATTTGTGGTTTTTGAGGTCGCTACCATGAATTCCTAAGTCACTAGCATGGATTCTAAGATCACAACTACAATTATTAAGTTGCCTTCATTTGTGTTCAACAATGTAGTTTCCAAAACCTTTCTTCCCATTTCAATAGCCTTAAACCTTTTTCAACTAAAAAATTAGGACACATCTTCTCTCTACTTTCCATACTTTAGCTTATAGATATTTTAATTCTTAAATATGTCGGTGTTTAGTTATTTTTGTACCTATAGTGATATTTTCATTAAATCTAGTTTTAATAAAATGCCATATTTTATTAAAACCCTTTTGGAGTCGTGAATGTTAGTTAAAAATATATTTTTTATGCCTTCACCTTTTAAATAGTTAATGCAAAACTTCCTCCCCTTTTTATGAGGTGTGTGAGGAAAGTTACCCTAAAAGATGATATGTACATTTTAAGTTCATCATGCAAATCATTCTAGTCCCTTATATTAACCCTATTAGATTGATAACTAAGGTTACTTCTTTTTGAAAATCTAGATGTGCAAAATGTCTCCTTTTTCTAAATATGTTTTGGTCATCTTTACAATTTGAGTTTTTTTTCTTCTTATAATAATGGTAGATTAATTGTACTTAAGGTGTTCCTTATATGAACCCAATCAACCGACTTATGTGATCCACTATCCATGTTTATGGGGAGACATGTAAGATGATTGCGACGTCTCAAGCAATTGGATTATTTTTTACTTTTTTATTTTAATATTATTATATTATTATCTTATCTTATCTTATCCTCATTTTTTTATTATATTATTATTATATATTGTTAGTATCTTATTATATTATCTTATCTTATCCTTACTTTTTAATTTTATAATTATTAATTATTATATGATTATATTATATTTAAATTATTAATTTTATTTAATATTATATAGTAAAAAATAAATAATAATTTATAAATTATATTAACATTATTTTATAATTGTAAATATTATTTAAATTCTATTTAATATTATATAATAAATAAAAAATTAATATTATTTTGTAATTATAAAAAATAATATTTATTCTAGTTATTAATTAAATTTGTAAATAACACATAGATATAATAGACCAATTTAGATTAAATTAAACTTAATATGGTTGTTGGATGGAAAATCAAAGCTAATGTTAATTAATTTTAGAATGTAATTATCAACACACAAAAATCACACCACATTCAAAAAATAGAAAAAAACAAAAAAAAATATTTTGAAAAAAAAAAACCAGAAAATGGATTCAATCCATCTTGACAAGTATAAGGGAATAAGGGCACTAAAGAATAGTGCATATGTGACTAGAAAAACAAAATAAGGTTATACATGTCAATTACAAATAATTAAATATCCTTTTAAAACTATTTCCATTGGTACAAAAATTTATCAAGGTTATAGCCACCATACTAGGTGTCAACCTATGTCAACATCTTTGTTGATGTGTCAATTATGAATCGATCCACACATATCTACATGTATATACTCATATACTTGTAATATTTGAATACCATATCTCTATCTCCTTATCTCTCTCTCTTTGCCTATCCCTCTCTATCTCTCAATATCTCCCTCTACCTATATCACTCCCTCTCTCCCACTCTCTTTCTCACTCTCTTTCTCCTTCTCACTCCTCTCTCCTACTCTCTCCCACTCTCTCTATCTCCCTCTCACTCCTCTCTATCTCTTTCTATCCATATCTTTCTCTCTCTCTCTCTCTCTCTCTCTCTCTCTCTCCTATCACTCTATCTCTTTCCCTATCCCTTTCTATATCTCTATATCACCCTTTAACTATATCTCTCCCTCTCTCCCTCCCTCTATATATTTAGTTATATCTCCCTCTCTCTCCCTCTTTTTCTCTCTATCCCTCTCTACCTATCTCTCTTCCTCTCTCAACCCTTCTCTATCTCCCTCCTCTAGGTCTATCTCTCTCCCTCTCTCCCTCATCTTCTCTCTTACTCCAACTATCTCTATCCCTCTGTCCCTCTTCTATATCCCCATCATATACCTATCTCTCTCCCTTTCTCTCCCTCTCTCTATATCCCCCCTCTTTTATCTCTCCATCATATATCTACCACTCTCCCTTTCTATCCCTCTCTGTCTCTATACCCCCTCTCTAACTCTCCCCATCTATCCTTCCCTCACTCCCTTCCTACCCCCTATCTATTTCTCTATCTCTACCTCTCTACTCCAACCATTTTCATTTTATTTCTATAACATTTATCTCTTTTCTTAAATTGTATGCCTCTTCCTATCCCTTTTTTCATAATATTTATTTTAGCTTCTAGTTTAGTAGGATATAACATTTTATTTAAATTTACTACACATTTGAGAGTTGTGTGCACATGCATCCATGACTATATTGTACCCCATTCAAGAATTCTCAAACCTTTCTTGGTCCTAGTTTTATTTTTGGAGTAGCCTACATTACCCATGTATTAACTCATCTTTTGAGTAAAAATCCTTGTTTATGCTTTATTATGTCATGAAAAAATCACTTCCTCCCTTGGTATTGAATGTACTATTTAATTTGTATAGTAGAGCATCAATGAGGGAAAAATGGTGAAAAAAATTTAAGTGATAAAAACATGCAAGCCAATGGAGAGGTACCCACCACTCAAAAGAGGTGAAAATTTAAGTTGAAATTAAAAATTTAAGTGTATAAAGAGGACCATAAATCAATGAAAGGGTATACAATAAAGTGTCAAATGAAAAATTTCCACTAAGGAAAGGTTGCATTCCAATCCCATGAGGTACATAAATATTTACTTAAAAAATTTATAAACAAATGCAAGAACACATGTATGTGTATTGGAGTGTGTTGGAAAGTCACAAAATTTACATTGGGATTTAATGGAACCAACTAAAAACCCAAAAGGGTGGCCTAATGGTGATTGATGATGAAACTGGAAACGACACCAAAATCTAAGTCTTACAACACCAACACTATGTAAAATAAGATAAATTAGAGGGTACTACATATTCCAAATAATGCATTGTTGCAATAAAGAATAATGTGCAATACCTTCCAATGGTGGAAGATGTATACATATAAGTTTAGGGACACATCCATACACACACATAATCTATACTAGTACCATAATATTCCACAACTATAGAGATATGGGAGAGAAAAGTAGAGATGTAAAAATATAAATATAATGTCAAGAATATGTATGCTTGTGGTATGAATGGATCATGAATGTAATAGAGATATGATATGAATAAAGAGATAAATGATTATATTATGAACATTCATATATTGTGGTGTGCGTTAGGAAAAATATGTCTCAACCTTGCAACTACCAAAGATTACTATTTGTAGTAAGTTTACATTTGAGCACAAATGGATCCAAAATTTTCACCAAAGTTACAAAATAGCTAAATAATCATGCTAGTAAAGTTTTGACCCAAGATCATGCTTGGTTTTCAAGATATTAAAGTTTTTATTTTTAAAAGTTTCAAAGTCAATTTTGAGGAGCTTAGAGGCATTTTTGTGCCTGAAATTGGTTTTAACTAGAGAAACTAGTTATATCTTGGGAGAGAACTTCATGATATTTCCAATGATTAAAACAATTTGCTAATTGAACTCCCAAATCAAAATTTATGGCCTCTAAAATTTGGGTCTCCTAGATTGTGAAATGTGAAAATATGTTGGATACAAAAAAGAGCTATAAGAGGGAGTTACACATGTTGGAGTGTGTTTTGACACATCATAGGAATCTTTGATTGGAGATAAGTTGGATTTTTCTTTTTGGGTGGTTTTAGCTCATGGTTTTATAAATACAGTTTGGTAGTTTCATGTATTGTATCTCTAATATATTAGGTGCTTGAGATGAAGGTTGTGTTTGATAATCTTATATATGTTGGTTTTCCTCTGAATCCCTGGTTGGTGATACGCCTAAGAGAGATTTATCGACAAGTATATTGTAATCTTGTTAATTTTTGAATAATATACTGGGAAAATTTTAGAGTGTGGATTTTTTCTCCTGAAATGGTTTTCGCCATGTAAATCATTGTGTTGTGGTGTGAATGATATTTATGTTTAGTTTTAGTAACTATAGTAAAGATCTATTTTTTTTTGCATAATCCTACTCTCAAGATTAGTATAAGAATTTGTTCTTCTACCTTAGCTTCCTTACAAGTGGTATCAAATATTGATCACCTTTGGTTTCAAATGTGGGTTGTTGGGTTTTTTGACCTAATCCAATTTTGAGTGGGAGATTGTGTAGAAGATACTTTATGATCTTATTGTAGTAATTATCATATGGAAAGAACATAAAAGGAATAGAGGTAGAGAAGTTTACTAGTAAAAATTTTGAGATTTGGAAGTGGAAGATTGAGTCCATTTGTTAATTGAATGAGATCCATGGGATGTTATTGCTGAGAAAGTTTTAAGGCCTACAAATGCTACTTGGGCTTCTCATTATGATGTTATGAACTATAAACCCAAGGGTCTGATTAGATTGTGCCTAGATTTTTTTTTAATCAATTTCCATGAAGAGTCCTCTATAAAGAAAATATGGAAGAAATTTGGTGAGATATATCAACCAAATATTTAGTGAAAAATATTTTCTTGAGGAAGAAATTTTATTCCTTGAGAATGGAAGAGGGTGAAAAAATTGCAGACTACTTGGAAGAATTCAAAATATCGGTGACTCAATTGGCAGCATCTAGTTTAAAAATGGATGAGGCAGAAAATGATAGAGCTTCGTTTGTTCTTTGCCTAATTTTTGGGATTCTAATTTTCATCTTTGTTATGCTCTGCATAGGGTCTTCTTTCTTCGGATTGTGATCCACTATTCTAGAATCTTCCTCTTGCACTTCTCTTCCTTTGTTTGAACTTCTTGTTCAACTTCTCTTACACTTTTAATGCAAATTGGTATGCTTCTTCAACTATGTCATCTTTACCAGGCTCAATTCTTCTTGAATGTTTGTTCTTAGTCCATTGATATACCTCACCACCTTTTCTTTTCTTTCTTCATCGTGTCTAGTCCTAATGATCATCTTGTAGAATTCTCCAGTATATTCCTTGACATATCTCTCCTTTTTCCTCAGGTTTTGCAATCTTTTCAATAGTTCAAGTTCATAGTCGACTTGTATGAATTGATTCTTCAACTTTCTCACCATTCTATCCCATTTGATGATTTTCTCCTTTCCTCTCCTATTCCTGTCCAATTGAACTTCCTTCCATCATAAAGCAGCATGACCTTTCATTTTTTTTTCACAAATATGACTCTTTTTTGATCTTTAGTTTCTTCATATTCAAAATATTCCTACATTTCATTGATCCAGTCAATCAACTCTCTAGGATTTAAATTTCCCACATAATTTTGAATTTCAACTCTAGGCCACTTACCAATTTTTGAAATAGCTTTCAACATTTTTACTTGATCTGATTCCTCTTCCTCTTTGCCTAGGGTTTCTACAATCTGATTCGCAACATGATCTGCTTCATCATCACTTTCTTCTACATGTCTAGGGTTTAAACCTCACCTTCTATCTTCTTCAATAACATCTAATCAAACTCGCATTTCATGCATCATTTCTAACATCTCATCCATTCTTCTAGTAGCATTTGTCATAGCAGGCACTCTCCTTGGTAGCATCTCTCCCCTTGGATCTTGTGTAGTTGCCTCAATTCGACGATTTGGCTATAGGGTTTCAACTGCCTCACAGTCAACAATTGGTTAAAAAAACATGTAGTCTGCCTCAAGTCAATGATCTGTTCACCATAAAGAATGCCTTTAGGACTCACAAAATCACTTTGATACCACTTGGTGTAAAATTCCTTAGGATCTTACACAGTCCAAACTTCCTTATCTTCAACTTATTGTATGTTCCAAATGGAAATCTTTCCTTCCTCAGATATACAATCACTCATCTCCAATAACAAACTCTTTATGTCTCCTTTTCTCATCTGCCTTCCCCTTATACTTACTATTCATATCCTCCAAGTTATTCCAAACTTGATTATGAAATATCTCCATAAAATCTACAAACTCTTTTTCCTCCACAATCCTATTATTCTCCATATTGATATCCCTTAGCTCTACAACTCCTATGGGATGTTTTCTAGTTACAATATCAAATGGTGTCTTCCCTATACTCTGGTTCATTGAATTATTGTATGCAAACTCTGGCTGCAGTAAAACTATATCCCAATTTCTTGCCTTATCTCCAACCAAACATTTCAGTAGGTTACCCAAACTTATGTTTACTACTTTTGTTTGTCCATCTATTTGTGGGTGATATGCTAAACTAAAATTTAGGTATGCCTTCATCTTCTTCCATAATGTCCTCCAAAATTATCCAATGAACTTGGTGTCTATATCTAAAACTATACTCTTAGGTAATCCATGCAATCTCACAATATCCTTGAAAACAAGTCAACAACATGCACAACATCATTAGTCTTCTTGCAAGGAATAAAATGTGCCATTTTAGAAAATATGTCCACTACTACCATTATAGAATCATGCCCCCTTTGTGTTCTTGGAAATCCCATTATAAAATTCATGCCCAAATACTCCCAAGGTCTCTCCGATATTGTCAAAGGTTTATACAATCCAATATTTTGATTGCTCCCTTTTTCTACTTGACAAATTCTGCAACTTTGAACATACTTCCTGACATCCTTATATATCTGTGGCCAAAAATAATGTTCACTCACCAAAGCTACTATCTTTTCCACTCCAAAATGTCCTACTAATCCTCCACTATATTTTTCTTTGATCAAATTCTCCCTCATTGAACTCCTTGGAATACACAACTAGTTTCCTTTGAACAACATATCTTCCTTAATGAAATAGTCCAACCATTGGATCCAGTATGCAAGTACTGGTTCCTTCCATGCTCTCCAAGCTTCACCAAAATTTGGATCATCCTTATACATGTTCTTTAGTTCTTCAAATCCCAATACTTCTATCCTCATCTCTACCAGAAAATTCCTTCTCCTACTCAATGCATCTACAACTTTGTTTGAATTGTCGCTCCTATGCTTCAACATAAATGTATAACTGTGCAAGAACTCAAACCATCTCATATGTCTCTAATTCAATTTCCCTTGACTACTGAGACAAAGCCATGGATCTATGTGGTCAACACAACCTGTGGCAATGTCTCCACTTCTTCGGTTGGGCTTGAACTTCTTTAATACATGTACTATTTCACTCATTAATCCAAAGACTTCTCTCCTTGGAATCATTCAATTCCCCCATTGTTAAGCCATTGAGTAGGCCTCTCTCATCTCTTGATCTTCAATTTATCTCTACTGTATTTCACCTGTACCAAATCCACCTGGAAATGCCTCTGTCGTAATCCGATAATATAATCTGGCTTCCTTCGTCAAATCTCTTTTTTCTTCCTGCACCAAAAATTTCTTTGTGCTTTTAATTTCCACTTAAAGTACTTCTTGTCTCCTCTCATTTTTTTGTAATGGGGTTACAAACACTAATAAAGATCTTGATAAACTTCTGGTAGAAACTAGCCAATCCATGGAATGATCTTACCTGTCCAAGGTTCACCGGTGTAGGCCACTCAACTATTTCTCTAACTTTTTCAAGGTCCATCTTCAATCCTCCATAAAAAATAACACAACCCAAATATACTAACTCTAGCTTCATAAAGCTACACTTCTTGACATTAATCAACAACTCTTCTCTCAACCTCTGCAATACTTTTTTGATGTGCAACAAATGTTCTTCTCTAGTCTTACTTAATCTCAAAATATCATCCAAGTAAAAAATGACAAACTTACCCAATAATTTTCTTCAATATCTCATTCATCAATCTCATGGAAGTGCTCGGTGCATTATTCAATCCAAAAGGCACTAATAACCACTCATACAACCCTTCATTTGTCTTGAATGCATTCTTCCACCCATTTTCTTCTTTGATTATGATCTAATGATATCCAATATTTAGGTCAATCTTTGTGAAATAATTTTCTCCACTCAAATAGTCCATAATGTCATCCATCCTTGGAAATGGAAATATATACTTGACAGTGATCCTATTGATTAATCTTCAATCCATACACATTCTCCACTCTCCATCTTTCTTTGGTGCAAGTACACCAAATATTGCACATGGGCTTAAAATTTCTCTGACCAATCCTTTATTCAACAACTCTTGTATCTATTAGTTCAACTCTTCATTCTCTGCTGGTGTCAATCTATGTGCTACCTTTTTTGGAAAAATTACTCCAGGTATTAGATCTATATGATGAATGATACTCTAGACTAGTGGTAATCCATCTGGTACATTCTTTAGCATAATGCCTTCATACTTTTTCAATAGTTTTTCTACCTATTCAATCTTTGCGGTAGGGTTCTCTATCTATGGACTATTAAGTTTTTCTTTAGAATCAATAAAAAATACATGTTCTCATGTCTCAATCCATCCAAAAATTTTCATCCATCTACCAAACATAGTCTAGCAATGCCACAAAATTCAATCATCTCCTATTCCTCGAAAGGTATCAACTTGATTATTTTTCCATTTGAAGTCACAGTATAGGTATTTATTATTACATCATGAATCACCTTCTTATCATATTGTGATGGTCTTCCTAACAGTAAATTACAATCATCCATATGCATAATATCACACAACACTTCATCCCTATATGATCTAGTATGAAACTTTACCAAACATTGCTCATTCACCAATATCTTATGCTCATCCTTAATCCATGCTATCCTATAGGGGCTTGGATGTTTCAATATCTTCAAATTCAACTTGGTTACCATCTCCTCTGAAACTAGATTATCTGTGCTACCACTATCAATGATAATTTTACATACCTTTCCTTTAGACTTACATCTAGTTCTGAACAAACTTTTCC
>VDFB02044337.1:0-37425 GCA_007258455.2 Sequoia sempervirens | reverse complement strand
GTTAACTACTGACATACGTTTATACTCACCGAGAGATACTATCTTTCTTATTTAATTGTATTTAATATCTTGTCTACAAGTTTATCGCTTTCGCTTTCCAAGTGAGTCATGCATTTGAAATATCCAAGAAGTTGATAGTTTGTGTAAAACATGCCAACTTTTTTATGCTTCTGCGTAAGTGTGGTATTTCTTGTTCTCCAACCCATATCCTTTAACCACACCAAATAAGTTGATCGTTTGCCAGAGTTACAGTTTTCAAAGATATTTGATCAGTAGATATTTTTCTTGAGGTATCTCGTAAATATAATAAATTGGTTTAAAAATAAGTACTTTAGAAAGAATATTTTTGATGTATTTTTTTTTTTTTAAGTTTTAACATATAAGATGTTAATTCAGACTCTAATTTAATATTAAAATAAATAACACTAATACATTTTATTTTAAATATATATAAAAGTAATATTACTTATACATAAATAATAATAATAATAATAATATTGTAGTATAGTTTGGTATTATATGTAATTTTAAGGTCAAGATTAGGGTTAAAATTAGGATTAGAATTAGATTTAAAAATGTTGCTTATGCTCTCCAAATACAAATCTATAATAATATTACTTTTATCAACACACATACTGTATAAAAGAATATTATTACTTATATATATAGAAGGAAACGGCTATCCAGCCCCGTAAATGCACCAGAGGCATGGATGAGATCATGCCTCATAACTGCAGTGCATTCCGAGTGAGTCAACTGCTGCTCACCATTCTTAACTGCTGTTGGTGCGCCTGGATAACCGTATCCATAAAACTGCAGTTTTTCCTTGCTCGCAAAAATTTGCTTCTGTTTAAATCTTTTCTTGGCGCGAAATTTCATCTATTTCTTTTTTCAGTGTAAGCTATTTCTTTGTTCCTGTTTTATTTCTTTTTTCAGCGCCAATCTATGTATCTTGTGCCTGTCGACCATCATCTCCATTAGCAAGCAGTGATTATTTAGATTTTATTTCTGAGGTTACTCTAACAGCACTGGTTGCACAGGTATGATTTCCACAATTTTTGAATTTAATCTCTAAATTTCTCATTTCTGTCCAGGCTAGTAGGATAATTCAAAGGTCATGACTGGTTTAGCTTTACGCATGCATTTAATCAATGCTGTGTTAAAATTTGGAATCAAATAAAAAGAATTCGAAGAAATTAACAAAGATCTAAAGCAAGAGAGCTCAATCTTAATATAAAATAATACTAAAAATATTAAAAAAACCATGCATCAAAAAGAAAAAAATAGAAGAGAAAATTTAATAATAAAAAATTAAAAACCAACCTCGCATGCATAAAAGAAAAGTGCAGACGCAATCTAAAACGCTATAAAATAATCAAGGATAAGATGCAAGCACCTCCCCCACAAAAAAATAAAAGAACAGAAATTCTCATCCATATTTCTACCATAAATTTCTGTACATTTGAAAAAAATCTGCAGAGTGTACAATTAATGAAAAAGTGTCTATAAATTAATTTTATACATTTTTCTGTCACCTTGTGTAAAAGCCAAATGATGAATGTAGGGAATGTCGAAATGGTTGTTGAAAAGAGTTATGAAATTAATTTGTATATTACAATGGCTGTTGGATGCCAACCCACAGACAGCTGCTAAATGATTCCCCTGTCCCCACGCAAAAGAAATCTGATCCAGAAAGTTCTTTCCCTATCCCCACATACCTATTATGCCTACATCATCTATCCTGCTTTCCAATTAATGCCTACACCGTAGAGGAGCTAGTGTAGGGATGTACGTACTTCTCAAATTCAAAAGATATACTGAGGAAGAATTTCCACTCCAATCAATTCATCTGTCTGGGTCCTTGCAGACTGATCCTCGATTGCTTTCCCCACATCCCACACCAACATTAAATAACCCCTCTCCACAACCAGCTGACAAAGTCTCAGAAAACCCTTCGTACAAATTGGAGTGATTATAACTTAGTTCATGCAATGTTCATATCTAACACCATAGCTTTAGTATATACTTCATAAAAACATTTGAGTTTATTTAAATAAATAAATGGAACAAAATTATGTTGCGAAATTATATAAAAATATATAAACTGATTACTTTATTCTAATAATGAATCATAAAATATGATTTAAAATATTGATAGGAAAATAAATTTACATAACCTAATTCACTTTTTTTGAAAATTAGTGTTTCTATTGTGAATGATGGTTAGGAGAAGGTCGTAAGTATTATGTAGATGAAGTGTGATCCTTTCTGATTTGTGTTCAAATAATGCTGGAGCTTTTGTAGCCCAGAATTAAATTGCTGAAACAATTCATTAGCTGCTTCACTACAGCTGCCATTCCATTTTGTAAAGCCAAAGTATCCCATTTATGGAGTGCACCACAACGCTGAAATTCCAAACACTAAAAAGTTCCTTCCGCCTATCTTATGCAAGCTTTGCAATGTTAATAATAGACATTTAGGTTAAAGATTATTTCACTAGCTTTTTTCTTTTGTATTTATTTGTATTTTGATGATGGATCATGGAATGTGATGAGAAACATTGATGAAAAATGAATTATACAATCAAATCTAGAAACATATAATAAATCACAATATTATAGACTGTAAAAATTTGATGTCTTTTGGTAGTAAAGTCATTAAGCTTTACTGTAAAGAATAGTTCTCAAATATTTCATCATAAAACTTTTTAATTTTTTTAAATGAAGGATTTTATATCATATATATTTTGCTACTCAATATAAAAACATGAAATAGAGGAGTATTTAAGACACCATAGCTTCATTCAAGGGTTTAAATCTTTATGAATTGTGTAATCAATGATCATACCATCACCCTTATCAATTATATTAAATCAATTAACGTACAATCCCTTGATAACCTTTTTATTTTAAAGTAAAAGACAAAAGAAAAAACACCAATTTTATTCTCCACTATAGTGTTGATTAAATGCATTTGTAACTTTAGAACTTTAAATTCATGCATAAAGCTAAACTAGATGAGTGGAAATCCCTGAGTTGATTATGATGTTATGTTGATGTACATTAGGCAATTTGAGTTTTTGGAAATTAATTTCCTTCCCATTCTTGATATCACTTTCACCCATGCACTTATAAGATTACAAAATCTACACATTAATGTTATGTATTGTTGGCTTTCAAGATAGTCATTATTAGTCAAAATGGCTAATTTTGTTATGTATACATGAGAAAGCAATCACCCACCAGTCCATACCTTGAAAATATATTATGATGGGCTGAATATGAGTGGATAATCATCCACAAACTATCCAAGGGACTATTAGTTAGCCCTACCCTCAACTAAGAAGATTCTTTGAGCAGGTAGTATTCTCTCTTTAAATACATTTCAAAGTCATTCATGGCTTTAATTAAGATTGAAACAGTTGCAATACCTTGTAAGCCAAGGAAATGGTAGTAGCAATGAATCACTGGGGGTGCGGGGAGTTGATTACCTTGCCACAGTTTGTTAGGATTAAATAGTTACCTTTTATTGGTTGAATAACTTCCCTAAGAAAATCAAGAAATAAATGGGATTTTTAACCTCACATGTCATGCAACACCATAATGTGTAGTCCTTCAAATTGTGGTTATTCCTTCAACATCCATTTTTTATGAGTCATGCAAATGAATAGATAATACATGTAATTGACTGAATAGAAGTAAATAAATTATGACAACAAAATAAACACAACACATAACATGTAGATGTACATAAATTATTATACTTACCAAATGTAACTTAACATATGTATACCATAAGAATTAATCACACCTCAACATGAAGTATACAAACACAAACATAATATGTAGGATTAAACATGAAATCCATAGAGGGGTGATCCCACAATACTGGTTCACAATTTTTGGCCAAATTGGACACTGAAATAATTTTTTCTAACTAAATCTTCACTTTCGGGCACCTATAGCGGCTAAACCATGAGGAATTTGAAAATGATGCAAACTAGAGATTTATGACATTTTGTTTGTAGATTCTATTTTTTTTTTTTTCAAATTTTTTTGAATCACATTGTACTTCTTTCTCTATCTCCTTGGAAAACTATTTTTTTTTAGTAAACACTATTTTTAAGGAGTGACGCTTGTTGTATACAACTTAATTTTTTTTCCATGAAGGATAAAATTATATTTTTTTTGAATTTAGACTTGTAACTATGATATCTAGTGCTTCTAATTGGTTTCTTAGTGTTTTATTGATTTTTTTTCCTTAATCAAGTTTTGAAGTCAAACCAATTACAATTTAGACATAGGCGAATTGTATACAACATAACTTTTTTTGTATGTCAAAATTCAAAAAAAATTTGTTGGATCAAGGACTTCAATATCTAGTGCATTCATATTTTTCAAAAAAAAATTGATAAGATGCTATTTTTCCACATATGAAGAACAAAGATCTTGATTCTTGATGAAAAACCTATGTTTAATAAAACTTAAAAAACAAATACAGAAGAAAACCAAAACATATTAAAATTATATTTGTAGGATAGCTTGTTCTAAGGGCTACCATCATCTAGTTGGTTCTACGAATTCTCCTCCATTTTCATCCTCAACCTGAGCTTCAAAGGAAAAAATTCAAGAATTTTTTGGTGCCAAAGAGTGAGAAGGTGGGAAAAGGGGGGTTCGAGTGAACTAGGGGAGTTCAAGCAAACCCCCTTTCCAAAAAGTTTCTTTTTTTTCCAAGAATGGTGGGCCCCTGCATTTAATGGATTCGCTTGAACCAGGGTTCTAGTGAACCCCTTTTTGGCTCAAACCAAAAATTCATTTGAACCCCCAAAAACCAGTTTTTTTGCATGGGGTCATTTTTTGTAGCTTTTCCTTCCTCACTAGAATTGTAAACCACTTTTGTGGGTTTACCTAGAAACAACATCATAAGTTATTGACTATTTGGAGCTATTCACCTCGACCTTCAAATATTTCAATTCATGTAGGTATTTTTAGTATTTATAAATACCATTGAGAATGTATAAAGTTGCAAGGATGACGTTGTCCTCAATTAGACCCCTTAGTAGACCATATTTATAATTCTAAATAATTGGTAAAAGAAAAAAAGAATTCATGTTGATCCAAGAGGATATAAGTCACAAGACCATGCCACAAGTATCATTTGTTGCTTGACAATCCTTATATTTTTTTCAGTAGGATTGTCATCTTGTTTACCAGCCGCATGAAAAAACAAAGTTTCTAACTAATCCATAATGATCATGAGATAGTTGTGAAGTGGATGTAATATAATTTGATTCAATTGACACTCTATCTCGCTTCTCTATGTAATGTACATTAGTGAATAGAGAGACAAGTGAGAAGAAGAATTGAAAACAAATCACAATATATTGTAACAAATAGTAGAGGAAAAGAGTTACTCTGGTTAGTTAGGAGAAGTTGTATCTCCCTAAGAAGGTTGGTGGCCTTGGAATAAGAAGGATTAACTTGTTTAATAAATTTCTCTTAATGAAGTTTGGTTGGTTCCTTATTTAGGGTGGTGAGGATTGGGTTAATATGCTAAAAGATAAATACATGAATAATGAGGACTCATGATGCTTTCTTAACTCAAAAGAGTGGCCAAATGGCTCTATTGTCTAGAACAACATTGTAAATAAAATAAATACTTTAAAATAGGGAACTAGATGAAGGGTCGAGAATGGGAGACATATCAATTTTTGGAAAGATATTTGGGGTGTTGACCCGATGTTTTCATTTGTTGACCAACTAATCCAAATAAAATTTAATCTTATACATGTTAATGGGCCCTTCTTGAATGGTTATGCTAGATTGGAGTGGTGAAATAACTAAACAAAAAGACTTCAAGCAACAAATTCTTGAGTGGCAGGCCATTAGGGGTTTACCTTCGCAATGACCCACTAACTTGTTTTCTTTGTTGGATTCACTTATTGGTGAGTGCCAAAATTTTCATCAAGAAACAAATGATGCCTTGGTTTGGAGTGACAATCCCTCAAGTGCCTTCTTTGTGCCATCATCCTATAAGAACTTGGAACTACCTCTTCTTACATTACAAAATATAAAATAAATTAAAATGACCTAATTGAATTAAATTATTTGAATAAACTATATATGAGAATTCATGTTACAAAACATAGAAAAATGTGTAATGAAATAACTCACACTTAAGAGAAGAACATAATAGAAAATGTGTTGCAAATACTTGATCATACTTGAGGATAATAAGCCACTTTGAGGGGAAAACCTCTAAAATTCTCCAATAAGATTATAATTTTCAATATGATGCTAATAAAATAGGCACTATTTTCCTTATACCATAATTATGTCATCAATACCACCAAACCAAATTAACTACATGTATAAGACTATCAATAATAATATAAATTAATTAAGAGTTATGATGGCCACAAGATAACTACTCATATCCCTATGAAAACTATAGGATAAAAGGTGTAGAATTATCCCTTCATAGAAGTATTATCTTCAATTTTGATCAACTATATATGATTCTACACAATATTTATCTCTTGATGTGGTATCTTCAATACATAAATCCTTTCATTTAGTGAGGTTCTCTATAATTGTCCTAGTCCTTAGCTTTATTTTTCATGTTTGAAAAATTAATTTAGGCTCCATGATGAGTCTTCCCTCTATGTCCATTTCATGTAGCACTATCTGTGTTCATTAATTTTTTTCTTTATTCTTTTTAATGTCCTTCACTTATTCTCCTTGAGGCTAGAAAGTACCTCTAATTGGTGTTAACTGAGTTACTCTAAATCTAGAACAAATCTTTTAAGATAACCCTACATAAAAATTATCATTAAATATGCATCTCAAGCCCTCAATATATAGTTTTAGAAGATATGGGAAGTGATAAATAGTTTTCTATAACCATGAGTTGTTTATTATATTTAAATGGTTTAAGTCTAATTCTTATGTCCCTTCCTAAGAGGAACTACTTAGAGATTATAATGTAACTATGTAGTTTATTTTTGAATTCTCAAAGATCAAGAGGGTTCCAAGTGATTCGCAAGTTCTCCATGTAGATTTGCACAAAAAATTACTCTTATAAACCTCTTATGAACTACTAATAATTAATGACCATTGATGTTGATAATGGTCTACCTTGTATTCCCATATTCTATGACTTCTTACAATAATCATAGGATCAATGCCACATGGTGGAGAGTGCCACTAAGGAGGAGAGTAGTAACTAATCAATCCCAATAGTCATTCTAGAATGGGATTCCTTAACCATGTGGGCACATTGGTATTATTATGGATGTAAAAGTTTATTTAATGGGGGTTAATCGATTGACTATGACTAGTATATTTTGTCAACTATGTTTTGCAATGTGTAAGAGGCATGTAAGAGTAATTATAACACCTAAATGGAGTACTTGAGAATTACTTGTATTGTCTTATTGGTCTTGGGGTTCAATTTGTTAATGAAGGAGTTACATTATAATATTGAAGGGGTTATTCTTCTAGAGATGGGCATATGGATTGGGATTCGACTATTTTGGTACAAGTATTATTTAGTGAATCTCAACCCATGGTTTTGGTAAACTATTAATGGTTCCCTAGGTCTCATTTTCCTATATATGGTGGGATTGATTTAGATATTGAATGTTCATCTAATTTTGGGTTATATTATATTATTTTCTCTACATACGAGTGTAGATTTATCATAAAACATTGAGCCTTAATGAATCTATTATAACTATTTTGAAAAGTATTCAATTATTTATATGTTTTGGAAGATCAATGTTTATCTTATGGGAATCTTCGTAAGCCATATTACTTGCTATGTGTTATATTATTTTATTCTTCCTATTTTTTCTCCATTTGATATCACTTCTCTATTAAAATTACTATAAATATTATTTATTTGCATTGTCATTGTATTAGCTAGTTGTCACATTTTCCTTTCAAATTGGAACTGACTCTTCCCACCTCTCTTTCTACAACAAGGATGGTCCACTTCTCCCCTTGGTATGAATTTTGATATTATTCAAAGTGGTTTAAATCACTTGGGCGGAGATTCTTATTCCCTTTAGAACATATAGGATGGATGGTATTTGTATCATCCTCAACTAAGTGAACCCAATCTATACATTGTGGTGTAGCATAGTAATTTTTTAACTAGTTATAAAACTAGAATCAATAATTTAACTCATGATTTGGTAACACAACCATTCTAGTGCTAGTACACTCTAAAAATATTAGGTATTTTAAAATATTATCTATAAATTTCATACTTGTAAATATTTTATATATTGACTCATATTTTTATATATTATATAAAAATTGATATCAATATCAATTATATGTTTGAAATATTCAATTAAGCTAGATAGACACTGCAAAACCATATCAACAAAGGCCATATCACTGAGATTAGCAAATGTAGTAAAAACTAGAAACAATGTATGTAGCATCGGTTACCTAGTATTTGATTATTTTTCCTTGCAAATCTTATCTATAAAAATCAATCCTACAACAAGAATCTCCCAAGTCAAGAACCATAATATAGTTCAAGAAGGAATGAGAGAGAGATAGAAGGGTTTAGAATAAAGTAAACTAGGGTTGGATGCTTGTGATGTTAGTGGAGATGAGGGTTGACTTAAAATGGTGACATAGATTTAACATTATCTATGAAAAAATAGAGACCTACCATGCTTCTCAATTTATACTATTTCCCATGGTTTGAACTTGGTGTTCCATTGGGTAGATTTAATATTTTTAAGTGGTATAAGGATTGAGAATAAGTGGTTAAATTTTTGGATATTTGTTTGATTTATATTTGTCAATTATTAGTAAAATAATAAAGTAATATGGTTTATATAATGTAAAATATATTATTTTTATTTCTTGTGTAGTTGTCAGATGGATTATTTTCTTACATAATTAAAATTTGAGATTGAAGAAATTATAGGCTAGAGTGATTTTCTCTATATTGTATAATTGTAAGAGTTGAAAGGATGTTGAAATAGGTGTTGTTTAAGTAGAGTGAATGTTGTTAGTTATATATTTATTTTTGGCTATGTTATTCTTCACCTAATAATTATTGTAAATGTATAATTATAATACTTGATTTAATCTTTTATATGTGTAAATTTATTATTATCTAAAATTTATGTTATTTATTATTATAGCTTATACAATGTTTTTTGTTATTTATTCCATGAATTCGTGTCATAATGGATGTCTTTGGAATAATCTACTTTAGACTAAGCTACACCATGTGACTTAGGTCACTAAAATCAAATCTTCATTTTACACCCAAAATCCAACCCCTTTCACAAAATTAGTCGATCTTATTAGCTCATTTACCAATTACTTCAAACTAATAATCATACATATGTACTAAATAATACCTCCTATGCCACTTAAGACCATATATTGATTTAAAAATAGATAGAACACAAAATAATCACAAGAAAATAAATTTGATTCAACAAAATTCAAAATTAACATTTTACAATTATGCACCATACTAGTATACTAGATTGACATTATATAGTGTGTTTTTGGCATCTTTAGAACACTTTTTTCTTTACTTGAAACTTGATTAGCATTAACAAAAACTAAGGATCTTTTATTTCTCTTAAGCCAACTCACATTTTCTTTCTAAGCACAACCAAGCTCTAAAAGGGGATTGGAAGATAAAGATAAGTGAAACCAAAACATTGGCATTATAAAGGGCTAGTTCTCACCATCTAGACTAGACTACATGACATGACATGGACCCCAATAAGCATATGATCTTCTCAATGTCTTTATCACAAGTTGAAATCCATGTTTTAATTTTAGATATTTTGTTATAATATTCTAAAGCATAAAAAAAAATCAAGTCTTTACCAAATTAAATTAAATAATTACCTATTCTTTCTCCAATTATAAGTCATTTTTTAATTAACTTTGATGATTTTATTAAATATAAATTCTTGTAAGAGAATAAAATAAACTCTTAATTACTTCCATAAATAATTTATATAAATTAAAAAATAGAATTATGTATTTAATTTTTTATGGGAATAATTAAATTATAAAAATAAATGACATCACTATTTTGAAGTAGTTGGTTACAATATGCCAAGTAAAAAATTACTTTTGTTATAAGTTTATTTTGGTTAAGTCATGATTAAGAAGATTTTCTTTTGAAATCTCTATTGTTAAGTAATTCATTACAATATATTGAGTTAATGTTCATAGTCCACTAAATAAGTATACTTATGTCAAAGTCATCTTTAGCTGAATTTCTATAATTAAATATATCTATTCGATCAAAATCATGTAGAAGTTGAATCCAACTTTCATCATAATAAATATTTGTGAAATATATCATCTATAGATACATTATCCCAATCAATTAAACTACAACCCTTAATTATAACATTTAAATAAAAATATTATTAAAATTTAACTCTCAAACCCTAATCTTTTAGCAATATCATTTCCTCCCTCATACCTATCACCACTTTCTTCCACTATCATCATTAATGATGAGAAGACATGCTTGCACAATAGAAAGAGATCAAACCAATAGTTTTCTCATCTCCAATTATTATCGACAATTTGTAGTCCAAAAAGAAGGGAAGAAAAAGACAAATCTTGTATCACCACATGCCCTTGCTAAGGGCCAATGAAAAGGAAAAAAGGAAAGTAATCCTATGGGGAGAAAAAATGAGGGGTCCACCCAAAAAAACCATACAACAAAAGATAAAGAGGCAGTCAATCAAAAAATTTATGAAAATTCCATCAGTTGGTGGTCCTCACCAATGCATTAGCACTGCATAGATCAAAGAAGCTACATATCAACCAAATGATTCACACTTTACTATCATTTCCTAGAATTTAGAAGCCTTTTAGTGTGGGAAAATCATTGTTACCTTCTATTTTCCATGTCACACATAGGTGGAATTTTTCATAGCTTTGATTTTTGTAAGAGAGAATACAGTTTTATGGATAGAGCTATCCGGGCACCCAATAGTAGTTAAGAATGGTGATGAATAGTTAACTCACTAGGGAATGGAATGCACTGTAGTTATGATGCATGATTCTATCCATGCCTCAAGTGCTCTTTCCTATAATTTTGATATGTTTGGTGCAGAAGGTTCATTGTAGGTGGGAGAGGACCAACGAGCACAAGCCAATAGTAGTCTAAGGAGTAGCTACCATGAGCAACCAATGGTCTATAATTGGTGTCATGGATTACATGTACACAACCCCCATGGATAAATTTTAAACATTTATGCATGACCAAGGGTACTGCATTCATTGCTAGGTCCAACAAAGGGATACCCAATTTCACCTTAAAGAGCTCAAACCCAAGGATAATGTCAAACAAGAGGTTTACAGATTTAGGTCCTACTAAGATAGACATGACAATACTACCCATAGGGGGCATATAAATCACATCATGTGTGCGGATGGTACTCGCAAGTGCATCAAACTAATCTTTATGTAAGAAATCAATCAGCATGATCTTCTCAATTATGATGTTTACTTGTGACGTTAGATCAATGAGAACACTCGATACGATGTTTTCGTTGATCCGTATAGGGATGTAGAGAGGAAATGGTTCCCTATTGAAGCCCATTGATAGGTCATGTGAAAGAGAAGGTTATACTAGTACCATTGTCCACAGGTTGCGTAGAGGGGATAGGTTGATGCTAGAAGGAGGCCATTACACACACTAGACAATACTTTCATAGAGTCCCTAAAGGTAACAAGATAAAATCGTGACCCGATTAAGGTTTCTTTATGAAATACCTTTAAAACCTTCCAACTACACCAACTAGGGGTCGAAGGTTGGGTTGTAAGGCAACAACCTTACAACACTCACACCCACAACACTCCTAGAGTATGTGGAAAGGAGTTGTGAGTATCGTAAAAATGAAACCAAAATAGTTCATGTCAAGTTCACAAAAAATGTAAGATAAGGGGACCACCACGTGCAAGGTCCCCAGTCATGGAGGGCCAAGATGTCGAAGGCTGCCCTAACTCACCTCATATAAATGGGGTGTTAGGATATGAGGATGAGAATGATGAGGATTATAAAGTCCTACAACCACTCTGCAATCCCCAAATTTGAAATGAGGCTAGGTGAGCTGGTTTTTGAGCTCAACATTGTATCTCAGATAACTCTCTATCTAAGGATGAGAACGTAGTTCTAGGATAATAGCAAAGAGCACTAGTGTCTCTCAGGTGCACTGGCGTTTGTAATACTAGAGGACCGACATGATAATGTGGACTAGCATAAATTGAGCTAGTAGCTAGTGACTTCTAAAAGAGAAAAACAACACTATAAAATACAAAAAGTACAATCGAAGGTGACAAGGGAAACATACCAGAGCTATGGTGATGAAGATGATTTTGTAGAAGAGTCTATTCTCCAGCTAGCTCCTTGAAAGAACATACTCATACACATAGAAAGAGGAAAATGTTGGGTGGTTATATAGGGGCCTACCTTAGTCAGGCCCTTGTTTAGGTGTTTCCACCCCCATGGATAGCCAAGAAAGAAAGATAAAGAAAACAATATAGTAAAGAGCACAAAAGCACTACAAAACAATAAAGTGCTAACTCAACCAAGTGATAGAAGGAAGGAAAGGGAAGCTTACCACCTCCACCAAGAGCACTCAAGGTTGCTTTGGGGAGAAAATGAGAGTACTCGAGCCTTTGTTTCAATGGTGTTTCATTCCTAACTTTCTCTACCAAAGTGATCGAGTGTTGTGTTTGTTGCAATGGAGTGCAAGAATGTTGCTTGAAAGCTTGAGAGTGAGTGCAATAGTGTGGACTTGAAGGCTTGAAGTTATGAAGATGATTGCTTGAATGCTTAGAGGATTGAAATGCTTGTTCAAGGAGTGAATTTCAAGAAGGGATGGAGAAAAATGGCCATATTCAAGTTGATCAATCAAAGGAGGCATTAAAAATTGACTCCCAATGAGAAGTTTAATGCCTTTGCAAGTTCAACCATAGGAATTTTCCAGGGGTCTAAGCATGTCGTGTAGATGTCTAAGCAATGCATAGGAATCCCCAATAGAAATGCATCCATTGACACTCAAAACAGGTGCCAAGTGGGATGCAAGCAGTGGGCTTTGGTGGAATCAAGCCTTTGAACTTTGTTTTCTAAAGTGGAAAGGTAGAAAAGGAGAATTTGCACATGGTGTGTAAATTCACTCCTATACACATCCAAGAGATTTTATATATTGAATCATCCATTTTATCTTTTTATCTATATTTGTAGGTTCAGGTGCCTTATTTTGAACATATAGAGAGTAACCTCCATTCATTAGAACACTCCATGCATTTTTATTTCATGTTGAATAGTTATATGATGTCAAAAAAGGAACCTTAGAATGATCCATGGAAAAATAATAGCACAAGAAAATAGATCAAAACAATACACCAAGAGACCTCTCAAATCAATCAATCAAAAAATCCCCCAATAATATGATGTGGCACTTTATATGTAGCTCATTTACAATATTAGAATTGTGTTTCTGATATTATAACGCCAAGGTGGATCAAAGATGGAAAATTACAACAATATCTTATAATGAGATCCTCAAACTAAAAGTACACTTTCCCAATATGATCTAGACTAGAAATGAAGCATTCCTTAGAGGAAATAACTTCTCTAAGTTGTAGTATGCCCAAGTAATCAACCAAAATCCTAATTTACACAAATATGAATAAAAGATACCTAGGGCCAAATCTAGAAAAATTACATGGATACTTGAATTTCTATCTCCTCAATACCTTTCTGATGCTATAAAAATTACAAAAAATGGAGATTGTGGAAAAACATTATGAGCTCAAAGGTCCAAAAAGGAAAATTTGACTTCAAATAGAAATAAAATTCACTAAAGGAAAATATGAAAAAATGGATTATACCACCATGAACTTCTTGAAACTAACTTTTTGTTGATATTTCATTTATAAAATTTTGACATCCCAACATAAAGTTATGGTGATTTGGAAAAAAATACCCTAATAAGGCCTAGGGGGAAAATAAGCACCTAGGCTTTTAGCCCCTGGGAATTGATGTGCTCGCCTATGCAAATTTTATAGAAAATAAAAATTTGAAAAGTGTTTTCATTGGAAATGGTAGTGTCACTCAACGGTCGGTGACCCTTAGTGGTGGGGTGGTGGTTGGGCCCCCCTCTCCCCTAGGGGCCTATAAGCCTTGATAACTCAACATGGGATCTACCACAAGGCTTGGTAGGGACCAAGCATCGAGTGCCACACAATTCAAATAGCACAAGTAAACCTTTAACTAATTTTTTACAAAAATAATACTATAGTATAAACCTGTGACTATCATACAGTCTGATGAAGGATGATTGTACCCTCGATTGAGGAAGATAACCGTATGCCAAATATGTAGAAGGAATATGCTGACAACGTAGAAGATGTTGTTGACACCTAAAAAGGTTAGATCTAATTCCAAGCATAGGTATGGCTTGGTATGGATGCTATTTATCAATACATTGTATATATTGTACAAAATATATTTTCCAAAAATTGCCAAACCCTCCAAAAATGGCCCAAAAAATTTCATCCAAATATGAAGTATTTTATATGAAAATATAGGTTTTTTGGCTTTTTGGAATCATCTACAAGGTCCATTTTTCCCAAATGTGCACCCTTCAAAATCTCAAGCTTGAATCACCCTAGATCTAAGAAGGGCTTTTGTAATTATAAAGCTTTGATACCATGTTTTTCTCACTCAAGCACTCAAGCCTCCAAGATCACCTAAAAAAACTAAAAATAGCCTTCTATGAAAGGGAAAAGCATGAACATAGATTTTCAATAATAGATGCAAGCTATGACCAATATGTAATACTCAAGATTACAATAGTGTATTAGATTGACTCAACTGAACTAAATAGAATATGTGATGAACATATGATGCCTTTCTTATAAAGGAAAGCTCTGAGATAGGATTAGTCAAGATCTTAACATGTGTCTTAATCTTGTATAATGAGACAACTACCTCAACAAATATTAAATGACTTATGAAAAAAGCATTAAATGCCAAAAGATAAGATAATATTTAGTGACAACTAACACTATCTAGAAATATTACATCATAGGACCTAAGTGGATTTACATGTAAATAGGACGTAGATAGGTTAAACACTTATTTACACCAACAAAGAAAACAAAAATAGTAACTCCACTCACACCACTCTTGTGCATCTTAGATTAAATTGTCATAATAATCAAATTGCACACCTTCCCAAATTTAGGAACTCATGACAATATTCAATACATTTTCCATAGCTTTCAAATTCTACATATAAAAAAAGTTGTGTTAGCAAGTAAACCTATGCCTAAATTGTAATTGGTTTGACTTCAAAGCTTAATTAAGAAAAAAAAATTCAATAAAACACTATGAAACCAATTACATGCACTAGATATCGTAGTTACAAATCTAAATTCAAAACAAAAAATAATTGTATCCTTCATAGAAAAAAATTGTGTTAGCAAAAACACACCACTCTTTAAAAATGGTGTTTATTGTTAAAAACTATTTTTCAAAGGAGATGGAAAAAAAAATGCAATTTGATTCCAATTTTTTTAAAAAATATACATTTATAATCTACGAAAAAAAATATCGTAAATCACTAGTTTGAATCATCTTCAAATTCCTCATGGTTTAGCAGCTATAGGTGCCCAAAAGTGAAGATTTAGTTTAAAAAAATCAGTTCAATGTCCAATTTGGCGAGAAAATGTAAACTACTATTATGGGATCACCCTTAGAAATATGTTTTATACTCTTATTTGGATAGTTTCAATGTAACCTCCTTATTCAATGTCTTCTCACACAATATCCCAAGTATTTTAGAGAATAAATAATACCCACACCCTCATATGGGTGTTCCATTTTTCCCACTCCATGATGTTAGGAGTTCATACATTATTTATCTTCTACATAATCTAATATAATTTACTAATCTTAGGCTTTGCAATGTGAATGTCCTATAAGAAAGGACCACTAGAATGTGAAGAATGAGAAAAATAAAAAATACTAGTTGTAGAGCCATCATAAACCAAATCGTCATGGATCAAAAATTCATCATCCACATCATAAGAGAATATGGAGCTAACACTATTATCCTTACTAAACATATCATCAATAAATCATGAGATAAGAGACACTAAAGGACTATCATGAGCTACATGGGGAGAAAAAATCTCATGCAAAGGTGAACATAAACAAGACGTATCACATAGAGGTGTGTTTGTAGTGGTAGAATCTATGACAATAACCATAAAGTTGATCACTGGGATATGCATTATTGATAGGCAAGCCTAAAGAGAATATATCTCAAAAATATTCTTCAAGAGTATAACCATCATCAAACACCATCCTTAAGCATGAGAGAAGGTGCATCATCATCATATGTAAGTGAAGGTGAAACATTTGGATTGATGACATGCACAACACTAGGCTCTTGAAGAAGGATGAATCAAGAAAGGCACATAGAGGAGAATTATCATCAGATATAGAAACAACAATATTTCTAGGTGGTGAATTAATATCCCTAGATATGTCAACTATAAGGAGATGTTATAAAGCATAATAAGATAGGAAGTAAATATGGCAAGGAGGTTGAGAAATGAGTCCACAATGAAAGATGTAACAATGAAGCACAAGAGATTGTGGTTGTCTCACTCATAGATGTAGCAAACAATGAACTTTAAATCCTAGTTAAAATAAATATATAGAACATAATTGAAAGTGGATCCAAATCCTTAATAAAATCTAAAAACATATAATAACCTTCTACTATTTCAATATGTTTTATGCACATTTACATTTAAGATCTATAATTATAAAAAGAAAACCACCTAATATTTTATAAAAAAATTTACTTTTCATCTTTCAATTAGAATTTATATTATGTTCAAATCATTTCTAAAAATTTATTAAAAAATAAATGAACTTCAAAATGTTTAACCAATAGAAACATATATTTTCATCTATGAACCATTCAGTAATATGGTCTCACTAATTTTGTCCTACGCTATATTTCTATACAGAATGCACTCGAGCTAGCATCGTTTCATGCCTGCTTCAGCAACTTTCGAGGAGGTTAAATCAGGCTATTTTGGTCATATTTACAGACTTGTATCTGTTAAAATTGATTCTGCAAGCATAGAAGTGGAGAACAACTCCATTTTTGGTTAAAATCCTTTATATCGGCGCTCTAGGGTTTCACCCTAGCGGCCTCGACAAGTTTGCATCAGCTGTATGCATCAATGGCATCCTTATTTCGTTCAATAGGTGCAATCCAGTGCTTGAGGAAGGGAACCAAGTGCCCAACTCATTCAAAACACTGGATCTGTAATTGGTCTTCATAAATGTCTAGTTTCATATTTAAATCTGCAACTAATTTCATCTTCATAGAATACCTGTATGAGAAGTTTTAGAGCAGAGCTGGAAGATTTCCAATGGCAACTTGTCAGAAAATAGATAAACGCAGTTGAAGGGAAAAACTTTTAATGATCTCGGACAGAATAAGCGAAGGTTAGTTTGCAGATTTTAGTAACTTAGGGTTTCCTAGTGAAGCGCCAAAGTCTGGCAAAAATGATGTCTTATGCGGCTTTAACTTCCTTGAGGGCGGCCTCCACGGTTATGCCCAACAGCCCTTTTGGGCTTGGAAACAGAGACGACCAACCATGGCGGCCATGGTTGTGCTAGGTCAAATATTCAGAAGTTTTAATTTGATACAGTCAAAAAGAAAAAAAAAGTTAAGTCAATAAGTAAAAGTACAAATTAATTTAAAAATATAGTATGGAGTATGGACGGAGTGGAATAAATTTTCGTGCGGTAAATACCATAGGAGAATAGAAGGGAACATATTAGACAATATCATCGGGTAAATATGATCGCACATATATTTTCAAAAAAAAAAAATGGAAGCAAAGGTGCATTTGATAGTTTGTTCTCAAACCCTAGCAGTGGTGAGTTCCTCTTTCGGTGATGGAGATTCAGAGTTGGCATATGGAGTGGAGATTCAAATAACACCTTCCCTGATGTCGATGCTTGGGTGAATGAATGGATAGAGGAGGACTAAGATCCCATCTTCTTGCTCATTTTTTGTTTGCCTATGACAACTCTCACTTTGTTGGGGATGGCATTGATGTTTTTTTTTTTTTTTTTCTGAGGATGAATCGGTTGAAGAGGAGGATGAACTTCTCTTGGATATTCTCTTTGAAGCTCATCAAAAGGCGTAAGGGTGTGTGATTGTTAGGGAGTGTTTCACAGAGGTCCTTGATGGAGATATGTTTTTGGGTCAATGTAAAGGGTTTTACCTCCCTTCAACGGGTATTTCATCGTCCAAGTTGGCCCACAATAATGTGGACTTTTTGATGCCCATGTTTTATGCTCAAGGAGAGATGGAGTTTAATAATTCAACATTTGGTGACAATTTTGATCAATTTGAGTTTGTTGAGGAGGGTACTCATTTGGTTGTTGTTTCTTCACCTCTTCTTGTTGTTCCTATTCTGACCCCTAGGGTTTTAGAGGAACTTTGTGAGATGAAGGCTTGTGTATTGATGGGTATGGATGCTTCTATTGAGGTTGAGGGTGCTGATGTAGCTCTTGTTTTTTCACCTCTTGTTGTTGTTCCTTTTTTCACCCCTAGGGTTTCAAAGGAATATTGAGAGGAGGAGGATTATGTATTGATGGATTTCGGTGCTTCTACTGAGGTTGAGGAGGAAGAGCATATCCAAATTGATATTCATGATTCTCTTCTTGTTGAGTTGTCTGCTTGGCTAAGAAGCTTGCTTGTTGGGAGATTTTTTTGGCAATTATCCCAACATTGATATTGTCAAAAGATGGGTGCTTTAGATTTGGAAACTAAGAGGCCAAGTTGAGGTAACTGCTATGGTGAACAATTCTTTTCTTTTTTCCTTTTCCAATCTAGAGGATTGCTCAAGGATTCTTCTAGAAGGCCCCTAGTTTCTAGGAAAGAATGGCCTTTTTCTTATAAAATGGTCTTTGAGTTTCAACCTATTGAATGATATAATCTTCAAGTTTCATGTTTGGGTTCTCTGCCAAGGTTACCATTCGAGTATTGGAATGAAAATATTTTATGATCATTATCAATTCTTTTGGGCAATATTGTGCTACTGATTCAACCACCAAATTCAGGAAGTGTTTATTGTTTGTTAGATTTTACATTTTTTGTGGAGAAGGACAAGGTGATCCCTTCTTAGATTACCTTACCTTCAAAATATGGTGAATGGGTGCAACAAATTGAATTTTAAGGTTTTCATATTCTTCACAATTCTTGTGGTAAAGTTGGCCATGCTACTGCTACTTACTTCAACAACAAGAAATACCATTTTGTCTGGAGGAAAAAAGGAACAAATGCCTTTAATTACAGAGGAATCTTTTACTACCTTCAAGGATGAGAAAAAGGAGGATAATAGGGGGAAATCTCCTATAGATTGTGACACATCTCCTAAAGCTTAAGGGTTGCATGAGGGATCTGCTCGTGTTTCTATTAATTTTCCCTATTACAAGTAAAGGAGTTTAGGGGAGAAGGATCCTTGTATGGTGGTAAAGCAAAAATCTTGGGAACAATTCTATAAACCACCCTAACTTCGGGTTGGTATTTATAATTTTTGTAATGATTATCTTTTGTAGTTTTGTTGTTGCTCCTCTTGGGTATTTTTAGTGTCTTGTTGTGTTTCATGCTCTATCCTTCTCTTTGTACAAGGGTCTGGGCCCTTTCAAAACCCTTGCTTACCATAATTAAAAATAAATGAAGAGAGAGAATACTTAATTTTATGTGCATGGATGAGAATCTATGTTTTATACTTGGTGGGTAAGTGTAAGAAGTTGGGTCCACATTCAGGGGAAGTGTCATTTTTCAGCTTTTAAACAAATACCTTTCATTTTTTAAAATAGGTACCCATTTTGAAGTGGGTACTTGTTCCAAAATGTTTGAAACTCATAAGACATGTTTTTCATTTTGATTTAGGCTCAAAAAAGGCATGGTAACCCAACACTAAAGGCTTAGACCTACAAGTACAAGGTCATGGCAATTTCAAGAGGGAAAACTAACTTTGGTAATATAGCTAATGAGGCTCTTTTAAAAATAATTTTATGAAATTAAAACCCATTATATATGACAATGTCTAGTTTTTGAATATGTAATTTTTTTAATAATTTGATTATTTTTTCTATTTTTTAGTTAATTTGTGAGGAAGCAAGTCCATAAACTCGAAATGTCAAGTTTTCATATTTTTTCAATAACTTTTAATTTGTCAATTTTATTGTTAAAAAAATTATATGGAATCAATCTATAAACAATTATTTACACAATGAGAAAAAGATAAGTTTAGGTTAAGTTATGGTGTTCATACACAAGGGTTCTAAAAACTAGAAATTAGGGCCAATAAAAATAATAAATAAAAAAATATTATGAAAAGAATTATAAAAAAAAATCCTCATCAATATTCATTATAATAAACATTTTTCCCCAAAATCAATTATAAAAATACTTTTATTTATGTCAAATTATGGTGTTTGTACACGTGCATGGTATTATCCTGAAAAGGTGGCTTTTATACATGTGTATTAAAAATACCATACAAATCTAGGATTTGATGGAATGTAATATTGTCACAAATAGATGTGATAATACTACAATGATAATGTATTGCATTGAACAATAGCAAGGAAACTCTCCTTTGGCAGGTAAGAATGAAAGAGTGAGGCATACCTGCTAAGGGAAAGTCCCCCTATAATTATCCCCTACAACTACTACTGCTGAGAAACATAGATCAACTTGATAATCTGAGTGCTTGAGGGAATCTATAATAGATAGGAGATGGAAGGATATCCAATGAGTATATGTTTAGTGTGCAGGGAATGTGGTACGATCCACTGCAACCACTGTTATAAATCTGATTCTCCTCATCATAACCCACTCTTTGTTGACCCAATAATTGTGAGAGGTGATAAGGAATAAAGAGTAGTGAATAAACATATAAATTCACTTAATTACATGGTTAGATTTGTGATATTGAGTAGGAGACAATGAACCTAATAAGTATAATTACCTAAATCCCCAAGCGTGATTTTAGTTTTTTTTAAATCTTCTTAAAGAAGTTTGTTTGATTATAAAAATAGAACTTTACTAGTAGTGTTTTATTGTAGTTTTTAATTTTTATTTTAATATTTAAATTTAGTAATATTTTGTTTAACAATGTATTTTAATATTTTTAAGTAGTAAAAATAAATATGAGATTGTATAAGAAATTAGTAGGCTAAGTACTAAATAAAGAGTATGGGAGAAATGATGCTTAATTTGATTTGTGAAGAAGTCATAATTAGGAGAGGAAAAAAAATGAGATGATTATAAATTATTAGGCTTGTATTATGTGAAAAAATGTTAGACATTATAGTGCATATAGTGGTGCCCTATCTATTGAAATCTCCTTAGTATGAGCACAATCCTATGCGAGTCACATGCTAGTGTCTAGTATGGTCAAGGCTATTTCAAGGACATGCACTTACCTCATGTTTCATGTTACTACATCTTCTCTATATCTTAGCCAAATCCACAACTTGTTGTCTATAGGGGAAATGGACGCCTATGGAACTTAGGGGATCTATCTCTATGGGGTCCCTTGGTTGACTTAATAATAATATTGGACAAGTAGGGAGTTTGTGAAACCATAGGTGTTGATAAGATGAGTGTGTATTAAAACTACTATTTAAGAGACCTGATTAGAAAGGTCTAACAACTACTCCTAAATCCTCTTTACATTTTTTTGTTGTGTGCAAATAATTATTTTTCTCCCTTACACTTGATGGTGTTCATTTCCCATTAATCATCATTTCTAAATAAATAATATTTATTTCTTATTGTTCGATATTACAACTTGTAAGGTGAAAAAGTAGTTTAGGTTGGAAAAGTGTAAGGATCTTATTCATAGGACATAAACATGACATATTAATGTTTAGGATAGAAAAATGATCAAGAATGAGTATGAGAAGCCACTAGATGTGATAGGGAGTTTGTTTAAGTGTGGTGCATGGACTTAAGTATAAGTTAATGTTGTAATAGGTTAAAAAAGATCACAAGTCATGCTTATGAATATGAGCACTAAACCAACTATGAAATGATTGGAAAACTCTAAGTATGAACTATTTTATCTCTACAATTAATAAAAAAAAAATCAATTCTTTTTTAGACTAAGTTAATAATTGAGGGGTCTTCATTACATGAATAACTTATCTTTGGGGCTTCACAAAATAGATAACCATACTTCTTTGATAGAATTTAATCATTGATGGCCATTCACATCACAAATAATCATACTTAGGGCCTTCATGCTATGAATAGCCATATATCTATGGTTAAGATTCAAGGACTTAATGGCATCAATGAATAATCATATTGTTCTGATTAAGTCACGTATTTTATTTTTACGCAAAAATCTTATAGCCTTCATATATATTATTTACATAGTAAAGTGGTTACAATTCAAAACCTAATTCCTCCATGATCAGTATATCTATGTTTTTCCATATATGAAGGCACAACCATATAAGCTCTATACATTTACATATATTAAATATCAACCTATTAAGCGAAGCCTCTTATAAGCTCACAACATTTACATATACAAAATGTCATTCTTTTAAAAAGAGCCCTCTACAAATGCATTATATAAACCATAGGGTGCAATACTAACATGTTGTATTAAACAAAAATCCTTTATTTCAATAAGATCTCTACCAAGTTGTGATGACCCCTTTTTGCATGACCAAAAACTTGTTTCTGCCATTACTCCACCAACTTGACAATGACCCTTTTAACCAGAGAGAAACCTTGCACAAAGATTAGCCAAAAAACTAGACCTAGAACCACAAAAACCTTTTCCACTATGACTGGTAAGGGTAATTAGTTATAACCATTATACTGAGACAGATAAAAAAAATCCTCCAATGATATGCTTCTTCTACTATTACTACTCCATTTTTCCAATATCCACTATATTTTCTCCTTGTTCCTTGTTGCCATTTTCTTCACACTATGAATTTTTGGTGACATTGATATCTAGAATTTGTATTCTTGGTGGTGATGAATTCCTAGGTGTTGAATTTTGAAAACAATCATGTACCAAAAGGAAGGATATGTAATGATATTTTTGTTTGTAACACTCAGCCAGTTCCCTTCCTATTTCAATATTGTTTCTAGATAGAACTCTATTGAGAAAGGTAGGTGTGTCAAGCTCAAGGGATAGTTGCAAAGCTTCATATACTACACAAAAAGCTACTTTATGCAATAGAAAATTTCATGGGAAGAACCCACCAACATACCCTTCCCCAAGCCATAATTCATACCCCTAAATTCTTGAAAATAATACATTATTTTTTTGAAAAACATAATTGACCACCTTGGATGCAATTGTTTGAACTTTCTCTAAATCTTAAAGAAAATCCATGATGTTTGATAGAAATATTGAGACAAGGTTAAATGGAAATATTAACCTTCTTAATTGTGGCTGGAAAATGTCTGGACCAATAATGCATTTGATGCATTTGTACACATTGGGGCATTGGACATTAAATATATTTTGTAGTTGCTCATGCCCTATGCATCTTGAAAAAGGCCACTCCCAATGCTACATAGGAAACATAACCCTTTTATTTCTAGGATAATACTCCATTTTCACACGATTGTTGACTTGAACTTCCCAATAGGTACTCTACAAATGCAAACCTTCAAATGGTAATGAATATGTAAACTGGTACCACACCTCCTTATTTGTTAACCACATACAATTATGAACACCAAATTGCCATAGAAAAGGAATAAGCAACCAAATGATATGTGTGGTTAACAACTTATGGTAGCAACCTTTAAAATATTTCACACACATAAACAAGCTTAATATCTTATCAAGATAATTATTACAGATCACTCCTTAATCATTTCACCTTTCCCTCATTGATTAAGGCATGAATTTTGATGAGCTCACAAAAGATGCAAGTAATAGTAGTGTTGTTTTAATGATTTATAATACTTCACTTCAGTACCTACTGCCACACCATAAAAATGTTAATTTTATTAAAAAATGGCAATTTGAAATCTTTCACATGCTTCACACTTCAACTTTCACATTGTCAAATGTACTTCACAATACCCCTTTTTCTTAAAACCTTTCCAACACTTATCCATATGATTCTTTTAGATAAAAAACATGTTAATTTTTGTATGCTTGATATCTTTTTAGATTTATCCATACACAAACATAATCTATTCATAATCTTCATACAAACTACACATGCAATTTTCTACTTTAATGAAAAATAATTATCTAACCTCAAGGAGGTTACAGGAAAATTCCATTCCTATATCCCAAGTTAGTGGAGTAGGAATTGACACAATATTATTGACCATTTCCTTTCCCACTATGAAGCAGAGTCAAACCTATGACCTTGAGGGATGCAAACCCCAAGCCCCAACCAACTCTACTATAAGTGGTGGCTTAAAATTATCTAACCTCAAGGAGGTTAGGGGAAATGTCCATTTTTATACCCTATGTTTTTGGAACAATATTATTGGCCCTTTCCTTTCCCACTGTAAAGCAACGTCGAACTTGTGACCTCGAGGGATGAAAACCCCAAGCTCTAGCCAACTCTACTACAAGTGGTGGCTGATTAAGTCACATATTAAGGAGCTTTCATGCCACAAATAATATTTCTTATTTGATTAAACTTCTAGGATTGAGCAACCTCCATAAATAATCATATTTGGGTTCTTCATGCCCCAAATTATCTTGTTTGATCAAAATTCAATGAATAAGAGGCATCTGTTAAGCTCTTAACACAACAACAATCATACTTATTTAATTAATAATCTAGGACTAAAGAACCGCCATACTATATATGGATTTATTAGGTTATTTCATTGAAATAAAGGTAGAAAAAAATGTCACTTTGAGGGGGTGGCCTCTAAAATTAGAATATGAAAGTACAAATATAATCTTATAAATTAAGTTGATTTAGAATAGTTTTTATCTTCTTTATTTGTAGTCATATCTATGTAGGTACACACTCCATCATAAATAAGTCATCCTCAAGACATAACTAGCACTAACAAATGAAAATATTAAGGTTAAGTATGCTACAAGTGTTTAGTATTATTACACTTAGGATAAAAAATATTAAAGGAATAACATGGGGGTGATCCCACAATAGTGGTTTACAATTTTTGGCCAAACTGGACACTAAAATTATTATTTTTAACTAAATCTTCACATTGGGGCACCTATAGAAGATAAACCATGAGGAATTTGAAGATGATGCAAACTAGAGTCTCTCCACATTTTGTCTATAGATTCTAAGAATATTTTTTTCAAATTTTTTGGAATCAGATTGCACTTCTTTTTCCATCTCCCATGAAAACTGGTTTTTTTTAGAAAATAACATTTTTTAAAAGTGACACACACCGTATAACGCATAACCTTTTTTCCTTCAAGGATAAAATTCTAATTCTTTAGAATTTAGATTTGTAACTCCAATATCTAGTGCTCCCACTTGGTTAGATAGTTTTTTATTGAATATTTTTTCTTTAATCAAGTTTCAAAGCCAAACCAACTACAATTCAAACATAGCGTGACTGTATAACACATAATTTTTATTGTATGTATCTATTCTTTTTGTTGGATGAAGGACTCCAATATCTGGTGCACTCATATTTTTCTTTTCTTTTTTTATAATTTTCTATTTTTCCACATGTGTAGAATAGAGAACTTCATTTTCGGTGAGAAACCTATATTTAATAAAACTTAAAAAAAAAAGATAATTAAACCAAAACATATTAAAATTATATTTGTTCGATAGCTTGTTCTGAGAGCTACCTGATACCAGTTGGGTTTGTGAAGTCTCTTCCATTTTCATTTTCAAATTGAGCTTTGAAGTGCAAAATTATGGACAATTTTGGTGCCTAGGAGGGTGAAGGTGAAAAAAAGGTGGTTTGATTGAATCACTACTGAATTTGACACCATTTTCTGACGCCCATTCGTTGGTTGTTTGACAAATATTTGTCGGAAAAGAGACGAAATGGAAAAAATATTTTCGTCATTATTTTTTCATCGAAAGGACGATGATGAATTGTACGTCAAAATAATGGCGAAGAATCGTTGGTCGTGGGCTTCGTGAAATTGCTCAGACTTTCGTCAGAGCATCGACGAAAACATTGTGTATCCACCGACGAATTATACTAGAAGTTCGTCGCCAGTTCGACGGAATGTGCAATGAGTAGCATCGAAACAACACCAAGAGTTCATCAACTTTGCGATGAAAATAGCAAGGAGTTGCGTGGAAACAATGCCAAAAGTTCATTAAAATGACGACGAAATAGGAAAGGAGTGGCGTGGAAACAACGCCTAAAGTTTGTCGAAATTGCGACAAAATGGGCAAGGATTTACGATGAAAGCTTCATCACAGCTATAGCAACTTTGTTGAACCTTTCTGTTGCTTTGTCGGTGTGTTTCGTCAAAAATGTGACGATACATCAATTTTTTTTTTATAAAAAATATTCGTGGAAATGTACCATTGCACAGACTGACTGATCATATATACAAACTGCATATTGGTTTCATGCTTCAAACGATGCATTTCTTATATTGAAAAGTGCATTACCTTATTGAGCTTCTCTTTGTTTTGAGAATAGTTTAATATTCTCTACTTGCGTATGTGCAGGATCGTGATGGGCCAAAAAGTGGCAATATGATGGGTATGTGGTTGATGACTATTTTTTTACCCATAATTGATGAAGTGAAAAGGGTTTTTAAAGGATATTATCAACTTTCCACCGATATAAATTATGCTCTACTTTGAATTTAATAAGTAATTATTATTCATTTTCTATTCAAATTACGACTAAAGTCCTGATCAATAGGCTGATTGAAAAAAATCTATAGCTTTCAAACGGTATCACATTTTTTAATTTAAAAAAATGCGTCACATTCTATGCTTCACACAATATAGGATTAAAAAAATAAAGAATTGAATTTCATGAAGTTTGACCAAGTTAAGGTGGTTAGACTATCACGAGGTTTTTATATTTTTAAAATTTGTAATAAAAAATTCATAATTAATTATTTACTTGGAAAAAAAATTACAAAAATATGCATCACATAGAGGCATGAGTCCTCTACTTATACCTACTTCTTATTTTTCCCTGAAATTTAAAGTACTACTACATTAAAATTTCAAATTTTCACCAAATAGATTTTGTTTTTTAAACAAACCTAGTAGTTAGAAACTACATTCAATTTTCTATAGATTCTATTCTTACATATTTTAAAACCAAGATAGATCCCTTGTTAATTTTATGTCAAGGATTTATACTTCTTTCGTTTTTCTAAATTTTTGCCACTTAAGGGCCTATTTTTTCTATAAGTGATCTGCACATGCCCATACTTGAGACCCAACCACATGATGGTGGAGGCTCATTTGGCCCCTCCCTCACATCACTCTCAATTCCCCATACCCAATCATATAACATTAATCATTCATTCATCCATTAATAACATATAACATTCATTCATTAACATATAAAATTCATTAATTAACATATTTACATTCATTCATTAACATATAATATTCATTCTTTCAGTTTTTACATATTATCAAAATATGGTTGTCATGATATGATTACAATCACTTTTTTTTTGTTTCTTTTTCAAAGCTACATAAAGCTGAAGTGGAGTATCATTTTCTAAATCAATATCTGTCTCCCCTTTAGTTGTTCTGCCCTCTACTTGTGATCTTAATGTACATGTAGTCATTTGCTCATGACGTGGATGTATTTACCAAGGGGGATCTGTACCCAATAAGAAAGAAATGTTAAAGCATTATGTTTATTATTATTGTTACAAATTATTTCATTAATTAAAAGAACATTAGAGTGGTTCTCTTTGCCAGTGGGTCCACATCATGTTCTAAAATTTTGTATGAATCATGTCCAACATGTTGAACACCCTCCTAAATCTTGATATCACCGGTTGAAACGAAAGGTTACGGTAATTAATACACCAATTGAAATTAAATATGTTTAAGAACATGAGGGTGGTCCTTTTTACCTGATGGGGCCACATCATGTTCCTGATCTTCTCTAGCCTGATCATGCTCAACACATTGATCACGCTCTACATGCTCTAAAGTTGAAACATGAAAGGTTACATTAATTAATACACCAATTGCAATTAAATATCTTTAAAAGAAATTTAGGTGAAAATTAGTCTTTTGCGATGGGGCCACATCATATTCCTTATCTTCCTCTAACTTTGATCATGCTCAACATGTTGATCACCTCTACATGCTCTAAAATTACGGATGCACACCATGACCTTCATCTACCGTTACTCCACCCTCACTAGGCTACATTCCAATGTCGTATGCTTGTTATTATCATTGCTTGAATGTTTTAAAAAAATAGGCATGTAATTGCTTTTATGGTGAAATTAATATTGAATAGATTGCACAGAAGTATTCAATTTTAAATAAACTTTATTATTGATTTTATTTACTGCGTGTAGGATGCAATGGAGGTGTGTTTTCCCAGTCAAGACACTTGGGTGTTTATACAACTCCATAGCCTTCTTTGGAAAGGGAAATCTTGGGTCTCTTAAGTAGGAACTCTGTTGAATTGAGAGCCCCTACATTTTTGTAGAAGATCATGAATTTTTTGCTTCTATGGTGTGTCGACAAAATTGTTTCAATTTATTATAATTTGGATGCAATATTTCATTTATTGATACTTACAATTCATGTGACTAATTTCATATAAACACCAGAGCCAAGTTTGTGTTGCCCATGCTTTTTTAGTCTTTCCTTTGTTGCCTTCGATGTGCCAAGCAGCCTATGAAAAGTTTGAAATATGTTAGATTATGTAAAAATAAAGAGTAATTAGTATATAATTACATTGTTGATAGTATCACACATAGCATACTACTTTAAAAAAAAAAATTAATGGCATTTCCATATCATGCAGACATTGAGAGCAAATAAAATAGAGTTCAATCCATGAATTATAGAAAATAGATTTTTGTTGGTTATATTCATATTGCTGATTACATTGCACAAAACATACTACAACTACATAAATATCATATGGTGACAATTGTCTATGCTATGACATTTTTCATACATGTCTACCAAAGCATTTTATCAAACAATTCACATGCTATTTACTTTATGGCCAAAAAGCCCACAGCAAATAGGGGTGCTTTCAAACCAATATGGATGCTTGGAAAAAATATATCAAAGAAGCATAATAGTAAGCAATAGCATAGACAAGGTAGTGTTGTTCAAAAAATGCCTCAAAAGAAATATGGTCTCATGGTGATGGAATGCCATGACATTCATAACAATTTACTTGTCATGGCATTAAGTTGTAACTTTCCATCACCATGAGACCACATTTTTGAAGCATTTTTCAAATGGTTCACTACCTTTTTCATATGCTACCACATTTTCATACATGTGCAGCATTTTATCGAACAGTTCAACGCCTTCATGCTATGGCTAAAAAGTAAAAACCTAAAACAGGTGCTTTCGAACAAGCTATGGATGCTTGGAAAAAATTTACCAAAGCATAATAGTAAGCAATAACATTGACAAGGCAGTGAATTGTTTGAAAAAATGCCTAAAAGAAATGCAGTCTCACGGTGATGGAATGCCATGACAATCCATAGAAATTTTCTTGTCATGGCATTCATCATAACATTCCATCACTATGAGACTGCATTTCTTTGAGACATTTTGAAGTAGTTCCTTTGCCTTGTCTCTTCTTGCATGTTTCATACATGTCTACCAAAACATTTTATCAAATAGTTCATTTCCTTTATACTATGGCTAAAAGCCTAAAATAGGTGCTTTCAAAAGCGAAGCTATGGATGCTTGGAAAAAATCTATCAAAGTAATAGTAAGCAACAAGCCATGGTCTCATGGTTTTTTTTGTGCAAAAATCAGCTCAATTTTATTCATGTTTTTTTGCAGATTTTAAACATGTTTTTTTGGCGATTTTGTAGTTTGAAATGGAAAAAAATCATTGACCAAAAAGTCGATGATTTTTTCAAAATAGAAAAAATAGATCCGACACAGCCAGGTTTTTAAAATAAAGCGATGTCGGGATTTTTTAAGTTGTCTTCTATATCACATACCTTCCTTGGCCCGGTGGTGTCTTTCCTTTTTCTTTTTAGCCTTCTCCTTTTCCATCAGACACCAAGTCCTTCCACTCCCTCTTCGGAATCATGGGGGGACGCTCATACTTTTTTTTCTTCTCTAAATGTGACCTATATTGGTCCCTCTCATACTTTAGATAGGTACCAACTTTATTAAGGACCTTGGTTCGGTTGAATGTTTTATCACCGAATAGCACAACTAAACGGTTAATGAGATCATCTTTTAAATCTTCATTTTGGGAATTCCACCATGTACGTATGGTGGGCCCGAAGAGCTCCAATGTAATATCACGTAGATGTTTATAAAAAAACATCATTTCTTGCAAAATGATCATGGGAACAATAGTCTAAAAAGAACGATCAATAAGTAAATTTGAATTGGATTATATAGAATAATAATTAAAGAATTTTAAAGTACCTGGGACCTTCTCTATCTTTATCAGAACAAAATCCTCGGTCACCAAAAGTGTGACCGCCAATGTTCCCATACTAGTAATACGGGAAGATCCAGGAAATGCTGCTAAAACATCACCAGTACTAGTGGCCTTTGCATCCCTAGGTAAATGTCCTTATGCATGTTCTGGTATGTGTTCACTGCCAGAGGGTGCATTAACGGATGCCTACATGGTATGTGTCGCTAACATTTCAGACGGCAATATAGGCACAGATGATGGGGTCAGATAATGTGATGTATGTGTAGGAAGATTAGGATGGACACTTGCACCAACCCTTACTCCTCGGGAAGCACTTGCAGTACCTTGATCATGGCCAGGAGCATCATGAGGCAAATAACCCTGTAAAAACAAAACATATTTTAGTTCATGACATAAAAGAGTACAAAATATAAAACCATGAATGAACTTATGTTATAATTAAAGACCTCATGAAAGCTTACTTGCAAGTTTTGTAATCTCTCAGTCAATACTTTAACCCTCTCTCTTATCTCATTTGTTTGAGGCACTACGAACATCAGCTTAGCCATTTCTTCATTGCATTTTTTTTGGAGCTTCTTTATCGTATCGACAGGGTTTGCTGAATAAGCGATGTCATCAGCACAAAATATTGACTCCACCTCACTATGGATGCTCTCCTCTACTACTGGTGCCTTTCCTTGATCAATCGACTACAACAAGAATATGAAAAACATTATCGAAATTAACCCAAAAAAATTATGAAAAAAACATAATAATAAAACATTTTGCTCATATCTAATTTGTACAATTACAATGAGGTAAACCTATCAGGTAGAAGCACCTGAAGATACATCGCGATCTGTGCTATGTCCCAGAGCCTTCTCCGTACGATCAATGTCCCCTTGTGACAAAAATTAAATATAAAAAAACATTACCAAAATGAAACCAATAGACTTATGAAAAAAAACATAAGAATAAAATGGTATATTGTAGTCATTAATTGAAGGTTGGGTAAAATGGTACATAGTACGTACCACCCCCATAGTAACTATGTTTGTAACTAAGCAATTCAAATTGTAATCGATTAGCAACTCTTCCTCTGCAGTTATTGATTTTTTCGCACATACGAATACATAGTTTCCCTCGCGCGCTTCGAATATGCAATTGGGTTTCTTATTTGTTGACCCAAGTCGTGTACTATTTATATATTACCTGATGCTTTTGGCCTTCTATCAATGTACATAGCGAATCCTTTATTTTGATCCTTATCTTTTATTTGTATATAATTTGCTGACAGTGCATACCTATGCATACTTCGTGTATATCGAACCAGTTTCATCCAAACTTTGTAACTATAACAGGGTCCAACATACTCCATCAATTTAGTAACTTTTTCGTAACAGACCTTTATGCTGTCCATGCAAAATAGGCCCAAACCATGTAATTACGATGGTGCTATGCGATATATCCTCTCGTTGACACAAAAATTGGTGTTTATTGGAGGAAGTTCCTTGGGTAGCTATTGTTTCCGTAGATGTTTGTACCTCAAGGGAACCTCAACGTCGCCTATTCTCTCATCATCATAAGAACATGACCCCCCTTCAGCAAGAAAAAATTCCATTCATTTATGGAATTTTCATCTAATATTTTGACCTCTAGTTGATCTCCCTCTTTTAGACATACTACATGTCTCACTTTCCTCTTCTCTTCCTGAATTTCCCTCGTTCAAGGAAGACAGATCTGACAAATACCTATTTGGTGGTACCTGCACTCATAAGGATGTTGGATGAAGTTCTTTCATGGTGATGTGATCCCAAGGTGACATTATGATTAATCTATCATTTCATCGCTAGAATTTCACAGGTTATAAGGTAATCAAGTCTTGATATATTGCAAGCTATTGTTACTACCGTCCAAATGTGTCCATCACAAATCAAATCTACTTAACATTTTAACTCCCAAACTTTGTAACAAGTGTTAAATGTGACTATGGTCCACCAATTACACAACCAAGGCCTCAAATGTATTCTTTAATTGTAATCAAAGGACTTTTTCTCTTCATTCAAGTAAATAAACTTGAAGGGAAACACCACCAAGTGGTTTATTGGACACCTACATGACTAAAAATAGCAGCAAATTTACATGTAATTTCCATATGTCTAAGTGGTTAACGGGGAGGGAGTGTGTACTAGGCCTGGTTAAGTCATCATAAGTTTACGCTTTGGCAATAATTTTTTTTTAAGTCATATTAAATCTTCATATGTCTATCTACTAGGAGATTAATGGTATGTTCTAAGGTAGGATGATTGATGAAAGAGCCCAAATACTAGCCTTTCTCCATGGCATCCAAGTACACATAGCCACAGTCTTCTCTTATACGGCTGGACATGATTTAAAGAACTTAGGTAGGAATTATTCATTTAACCTAAGGTTTTCTCCTAATGCCATCATTGGAAAACTATGATCAAATTTTTCTATTATGAAGAATTGGTCTATGTGCCTCTAGTAATCACTATAAATGTTTGTAAGGATAAAATGACTAATTGCATCAGGTAGGAGAGAATCAACTTTGAGTTCTTCAAAGATTATATTCCTCTATTCATAATTTTAAGGGTTGTGTGTGGAGGAGGTTATCACTACCAAGAAGGGAGGAGACCTTTCCTTGTATTCTTTTATAATTTTCATTATTCTTATTTATTTTACACCTACATTTACAAATACACATACATATGTATTTATTGTTTTCATTTATTTCTCATGTGGTTTAATAGTTTGATCAATTTCATATTATATGTGTTGAAGACTTTAGAATATCAATTACATTAATTTATGGATATGTTGTATCTCTAACACTACAAAACCATATGCTCTTTGCATTTACACATTCATTTAGAAATACACATTTATATACATAGATATAGATTTCTTTAATGATATGTTTCATTTATTGTTGTAGGAGAGCATCCAGTAATTGCATTTACATTTACATTTAAAAATACATATACATACATATATATATCTATGTGTGTGTGTGTGTGTGTGTGTGTGTGTGTGTGTGTGTGTGTGTGTATCATTTATATTTAGTGTTCAGAAACAACCCATTAGGTTTGCACATGGATAAAAATTCATAAAATCAGATCTCCCATACTTGTTTTGTTGAAACCTAGGATTGAACCTCTCATTTCACATGCTTTTCTTCACAAACTATGGAGGACAATAGCTATACCTTATTTATTTCTCATCCTATGCCCTATTCATGCATCCTACAATTACAACAGTATCCACGAGGCCTCTTACACAAGCTACAATAATCACAAAAAGTGTAAGAGCCACTTTATATCATGTTTGGACTACAAAACCCTGAAAAACAAGGTAACTCAAATTATGATTTGTTGGTGAGCTATATGGACAAAATCATTAGCACCATCTCATTCTTGGAGTCTTTTGAAAGAGAAGCGAATTAAGTACAAACCTTATAGTGTCAAGGTGAATGAGGTGATCAATTTTGATTGAAACTAATGGAAGAGTACAAGGCGTCCAATTGGTTTGCATGGCTATGTGCTTTCGCCCGATGTTTGTTTTCTTTTTTTTCTTCCTGCCCAAAATCCCTTCCTCCAAAATTGTAAAGTCTGATGGTTTTAGGGAAAATGCAATTTAGGTTTTGAGTCATTCTATAGTAGGTTTTGAATTCTTGGGGATTTGATATTTTATGACACTATTGACATTTGAATTGATATGATTAATTCAAACTCATGTCTCTCCATTGTACAAGCATATCTAAATTTTGAATAAAATGATCAAGGGTCGTTTCGTTCATCTCACTATTGTGGTGTGTATGATTCTTGTTTTTGGTTTAATTCAAGGAATTAATTAAAATGCTTGAATGGGATTGTAGGTGGATATGTTCTGTATAAGCTATTTTATTTTTTCTATCTTATCTTATACCATTTTACGAGAATGGGGGTACCAATGTACGAGAAGATCTTTGGAAACTAGGCATGAAAATTGAAGGTTAAAGAGAATGGGGGTTCCAAACTTACAGTACTCATTGCCCCCTGGTCATTTCCATTTTCAGGAGTTCCCTCAACCTCATCCTCTATTAATCGGTATTGACCTTGTTTTCACTCCTCCAAACTCTTCTCCTCTGGGCCGAGAGTTGACTTCCATTTCACTCCTCCAAACTCTTTGTCAGTGCTGGTATTGACCTTCTTTTACCTCCAAACTCTTTCTCAGCGCTGGTATTGACCTTGTTTTCACTCCTCCAAACTCTTCCTCGACGCTGGCATTGACCTCGTTTTCACTACTCCAAACTCTTCCTCAACGCTGGCATTAACCTCTCACTTCTCCAATTTGATGAGCTACAAACTCTGTTTCATTACAGATGTTAATTGGGTTCAAATTTTGGTGCCATTTTATTAGGTTTTAATATTCTGTTTAAATATACTTAAGTATATATTGAATATTTACATAATAAATAATATAATTATTCAACTTTATTATAATTAGATATTATATTCTTTAGATGTACATGTTATTGCTAAAACATATAATTAATAATTAATAATAAGTATATTTTATATAATACTAAAAATATAATTAATATAATATATATTTAACATAATAGTGAATATATATTTACTGCTAGAGAGAAACTAAATTTTGATTGGTTGTTTCATGTCACCAATCCAAGGATGGCATGTGTCCTTGGGGAGTTATGCTCAAGGTAGCATGCCATTTGATTAAAGATATGATAGTTCTCCTTTAAGACCTCTTCAATGTACCCACTGCACACTTAAGGAGACAAAGATAAATATAGGGAAGAAAATATAGAGAGAGAGGGAGATAATGAAAAACATACAAATAGAAAGGGATACAAAGAGATAAAGAGGGGTAGAGAGATAAAGAGATAAGGATGAATAGATAGAGATATAGGGAGGGTGATTGATATATCTCTCCCTGTCGCTCTCTATCTCTCTATATCTCCCACTATCTATGTCACTCCCTCTTCCCTCCTCTATCTATTGAGCTATCTCTCCCTCTCCCCCATTTCTCTCTCATTCACTCCATCTCTCCACTCTCCTGCACATCTCTATCCCTATTTTTATATCCTCTCACTCCTCTCAAGCACCAAGAGTAATTAGAGGTGGAGGGTGGGCAAGAGAGAGAGAGGCAAAAGAGGAGAGAGAGTGAAAGGAGAGAGAGAGAGGAAAGGGAGAGAGGAGGAGACATATGAGAGGGAGAGTGGGAGAGAGATAAAGGAAGGGAGGGTTAAGGGTAGAGGGTAGAGGGTTTAAGGGTTTAGGGTTTAGGGTAGAGGGAAGAGAGATAGAGGGAGTGAGTGAGTGAGAGAGAGAGAGATATACCAAATACTTATTGATAACCATAAATCTTTGATATCTGTACCTTTTATATTCAACACATATGGACTAATAGGTGAACACAAAAAATCTATTTGTTGTTATAAAAACAACCCATAATGATTTAAAATACAACTTATACTGAACAAAAATGGACCAATAGTTGAACACTAAAACTTTTTGAAAATCCTTCACATTTAATGGGAAAATACATGTTATTTATTGTGCTCGCCTTTTTTTTTTTAAATGATATAGGGGAGAGGGCCCAATAGTCGTGCACTCAATCGTAATTATAATACCCAATAGTCATTTATATAATGTCCAATAGTTGTGATTTGACTACCCATAATTAAAAAAAATGTATGCTTTTGATCTAAAAAGCAACCAATCGTGTGATACCACATCAGCACTCAACTACTCATGATGTAATGCATGAGAATTGGTCTCACTATTTTTTGTGGCCTTTTTGGACACCTTGACAAAAACACATGCTGATATGGCATCATATTTGATGATGTGGCCCCGAAACCTTAGTTATAAGCAGAGAACTTGCCAAGTAAGATGCTATAAAAAAATGGGAGTGATTTGAAATTTTGACGTAGGATAATTAGAAGTGCAAAGTTAGGATGCATGACTACTGGGCCCTCTGCCCTACTTATAGTGGAGAGTTGTGATATTTTATTTGAAACAAAAAAAATACTTAGTTCACTTCTTCATGAAATATGTCACTTCTTTATGAGTTATGAAAGAGGGGAAAGGGAGAGAGAGAGAGAGGAATGGTTGTCACTAACTCTTGGCTCACCCAAACAGTTGATCTTTGCACTAAGATGTGCATATTCAATGGAAAGTTAAAATTCATAAAAATCAGACTAAAAGAGTGGAATATCCAAGTCTTTAGAAACCTTTTCAAAGAAAGGATCTCCTTGAAAGTAGAATGGCTAAGATCCAAAAAGACCTCTCAAATGATTTTTCTTACATCCTATAGAAGAAGAGAGGAATCTCATAATTAAATTGGATGGTGTCTAGTTTTAAATAAATCTATTGGAGACAAAAATCAAGGATAAAATGACTTAAATAAGGTGTAAAACCAAGTTTTTTCATTTAAAATGCAAAATTAGAAGGCAAAGAAACATAATATGAAGATTGAATATGGAAAGAGGGAAAGAGGGAGGGAGTGGGAGACAGATAGAAGGAGGGAGGGTTAAGGGTTTAAGGGTTTACAGTTTAAGGGTATGGAGGGGATTGAGAGATAGAGGGAGTGAGTGAGTGAGTGAGAGAAAGACCTAAGAGAGGGAGAAGGGGTAGGAGGGCTAGACTTGAGATAGAGTGAATGAGTGAGAGAGAGACCTCAGAGAGGGAGTGGTGCTACGAGGGAGAGACGAGAGAGAGAGAGAGAGAGGGAGG
>VDFB02044335.1:0-49443 GCA_007258455.2 Sequoia sempervirens | reverse complement strand
GCTTCTAGTATTTTGGCACGGATGGAGGCAATTGATCATGCTTGGGGCGATGCTTCTGTCTACCAGAGCAAGGTTATTCAGCATCTTGAGGTATTGAGGCATGTTCCGTTGCGATTGCTGATCGATGGAGGTGTCATTCAGGAGAATGACAGATATGATTTCTCTAGATGGTATTCTTCAGTGATCACGGGGCGTGGTTTCTTCGACGCGGCACAGGCGAATTCAGCTAGGATACATAAGGCCATGGCCAATATCATTGATGGAGTTCAGAATACTTTCGAGGCCATATTTGCTAGTCGGTTGAATCCAGAGGAGGTGAATGTTGATAATTTGAGGGGTAGGCTGGTGCCTTTCTTTTCAGATGTTAAGACCTTTGTACAAGATGATTTCGAGAATACTTCTACTTTCTCCACCTTGATCCAGAACACGCAGGACTCCTTGATTGCTTGGAGAAAATCTTGTACAAGGCATGAACATTTAGTCACAGTATTGGAGTTTCAGCTAGATTGTGTTCCACCTATTTCGGTTCAGGAGGTTGAGGCCGTACTTCGCAGATTCGTGGAGTTGGCAGTCAGAGAGAAGGCAAATGGGAACGCACTACTGGACGAGGATCTTCTAGAAGACTGAATGTGGACATTTATTACCTTTACTATTTTTGGGAGTGAGTGGGAATCTTTGATTCATTTAATGTACCACTCCCTATCCTGGCAGTTTTTAGGGTTAGGGCTAAGGTGGCACGATTCTGGCCACTCTATTAATTGTAACCCTAGCCGTCTTTTGGGACTTGGCTAGCTATATAAAGGGGGAGTCCCCCTCATTTGCAATTCATTAGATCATTAGACAGTAGACATTGTGTGAGATTGGACGTTAGCATTAGAGCTAGAGCTAGAGCGTAGAGTATTGTAGACATTTTGCATATTGGAGAAGAAAGAAAGTTTTCCCTTTAAAAACTTTTGTGGAGATTGTTGTGTAACACTTTTCATGATAATAGATCTTTTCATTGATGGTGGAATTCGTCTTGTCATGAATAGCTAGCAAGGTCTCTTCTTCCTTTCGTATCCAAGTAGCGTAATTTTCATGCAAGTAGTTTACTTTGATGTGTGGTATTTTTGTTGAGGTAGCTTCTTTCACTCCATACCACTAGCGGCTTGTTGATGATAAGTTCGCCTTGCGTGGTCAACTAGACATTATCTTGAATTTAACTTCGGTTGTGGTTTATATACTTACATGCGTCGTTTTGATGGTGTATGTATGTTAAATTATAACTTGAACATCTTTTACTATCCCTTTGAAGATTGCACTGATTTCGCTGAAGCTGTCCGACGTGAGGCTAGGTGAAATTTGGTTGAAGTCTGCCAAAACTGAATCCCACATATCTTGCATTTAGAATAGAGTACAAATTTCTTAGGCCCTATACTCCCTTACTTTCAGCATATTTCTGATTAGCTTTAGGAAAACGTACTACGTTGCCAAGAATCCCCTTCAAATCATATACCAGTTGCTAACTGCAAGAAATCTGAACAATTGTGTAAGTCCCCTCGTAAGAACACAGCAATACACATCAACCAAACTGGGTCTATTCGCACTTAAGGAACCTTGGAGTTGAACGTGTGATCTATCTCGCAATCTTAGCACACGAAATACTTTGATCAAGAGATAACAGAGTAGCCCCAAACTATTTTTGTTCTGCTATTTGGTGCGGTCACAAAAACCACGTCAACAGGAGGATCCTTTGTGTCCTTTTTGCAAAGGTGGAGAAACATGGCAAGAAAATTCCCTTATCATATTCTTGAAAAGCAACTTGTTCACATTTTCACACAAACCTAAACAATGAATTGGCCTTTCACCTAAGAATTCAATGTGCTAGTACCTTTGATGAGATCATTGAAACAATGAAAAGGGAATGGATATTGAAAAAGCTCTCATTGCTAAGGGTCTTGTGAAAAAATTTAAAGACCATAAGGATAACCCTTCAACATCTAAAGATAAACCAAGGATTTGGACTAAAAACAAGAACATTGTCAATGATGGTGTGGTAGATGCAAAAATAGTTAAGAATGTTCAACATACCCTATAGTTTGCAGCAAGCAACTCTCAAAATAATCAAGGTCGTAGAAGACCACCTAGGCAAAATAATGCTCATAAAAGGCAATACACTCCTTTAGGGGAATCTCTTGAGACTGCTTTGCAAAAATTGATCCAAGCTAAACAGATCATATTACCTGAAGTAAGAAATCAAGAACCGGAAATTAAACCTCCATGGTACAAAGAAAATGAATATTGTGAGTACCATAGGATCAAAGGACATAAGACTTCTAATTTCTTCAAATTGAAAAATCTTATTCAAGATCTTATAGATCAAGGTGATGTTGGTGTAGACAATCAACCTTCAACTAATGATGATCTTAAGATATTCCAAGATCCTATCCCTAACCATGGAAAAGGGGAACCTTCAAATAAAAATAACAATCCTAAAGGAGCCAATTATACTTTGGTCCATATGAATACACCATAGCTCGAGTGAAGGAATCTCTTCGGTAAAAAATGCAATCCTTGAGTGCACAATCACAACATGTAGGGGCAAAATAGCATCCAATGATCCCCTTCTTAATCAAGATCAAAGTATCATTTCCAATGAGTCCTTTCCATCTCAAGATCTAGATATTTTCCTTCTTCCTCTTCATAATCCCCCTCCATCTCAAGGCTTAAGTATCTCTTCCATGTCACCTCATGAACAATATATCCTTTTCACTTCCACAACATCTTCCAATTTCCTTCCAAATCAAGATCAAAGCACACCTTCCATCCCATCCAATTATCCTCTACCATCTCATGATCCAATACCTTTCACTCCATATAGTGATCCCCTCCCATGTCAAGATCAAAATATCCTTTCATGTCATGATCCTACTCCACAAAATTCCATCATCCCTATCCAAACAAGACATATCAAAACACAAACTAAAAGGGTATCCAAATTGACTCATCCAAAAGCTAAAACATTATATCCGGATCTTGATTTTCCGTCCAAACATAGTACCATAACCCGGAGCATCTTGTCATAGCTATCCATTTGCTTTACTTTGTTCCGATATGGAAATATGTCTGCAGGTTTGTAGTTGCTCGATACGATTATCATCAACCCCAAAGAAGATTTTTGAGAAATGACCAATAGTGTTGTACCCAAACCAAATTTTTTGCTTCATCAAGGCATTTTGCATTAAAAAGTCTAAACCTTGCTAAAATGTCGTGAAACACAGTTTTGGGCAATGTCAAGCATGGAGTTTTGTCGATAGTTTGTCAGTCAATGTCAGTTATATTGGTCAAAACCTGAAGCAGAGACTCAAAATGAAGATTTTCACGATGGAGGAACATCTCACGACGACATTTCATATTGCAGACGGTCATTTCAATGATCGAAACAGAGTTTTTAGAGCTCAAATCATGGAGATTTTTCAAAGGAAAAGCTCAAAGTGCAAGTATAGCTCAGGGGCGCCCAGTTTTTTGGAGGTCAAGATCTTGTCTGAAGTGCTCAAGCATGCAGTCAATCTCTTCAGAATTAGTCTGGCTATCCGTCGAGCTATTCAGCGAGGCATTCCGAGACTCACAGCTCCGGTTATTCGCGACAGAAGTAAAAATCCCTAAATTTTAGGAGATGGAAATTTTGCTCTTTTCAGGCAAAAGCGCGCCTCTAGCCTGAGGGCGCCCATTTCAAGGCAGGGGTAAAACTTGTCAGTTTCGTTGCCGAAGACATTCAATTTGTTCACAGCTAGTCTGCTTATCCGACGAGATATCAAGCATAGTCATCCGACTCTCAGAGTTCAGGCGGCAGACGTCCGAAGATCAGCCTAAAATGGAGTTTTCAAGATTCCGAAGCCCATTTTGCCCGCAAGTACAAGCCGTGGGCCGCTTCAGGCGACCTCGATGCCAGAATTTGCGTATCAGGATCTTCATGACATCGGTATTCTTGTCCACCACATGCATCATTCACCTTGTCGAACCGACGCTCCCCGGTGGTCGTGCTGAGATTCTACTACATCGAATTTTCCTCTCAAGCGAACTAACAAATGGTTTTCAAGCAGAGCTATGGTCTTAGGCCAGCCTTTAGGACTCCATCGTGATGAGTCTGCTCACCAAGTCTTCACGACTATTGAGCCGTGAATCAATTTATTTTCTCCATCCAACGAAAGCATAGCCACTCTTCAAAGATTGGGTACGTCAGGCAGGCCTTGGTGTCGTGATTTCAAGGTGAAACGTCCAGAAAATGGCTAAGTCTGGGAGCGGTAAACATATTAAAAATACGCACTGGAGTATTTGAGGTCTTAGAAGCAGTTTTCTTGCCTCGACACCTCCAGTGACTTCTCTTGAGGTCCCTCTTGGCTGTCCGTTAAAACAGATAATGCCAGGATCGGGTCATCCCAGCTCCAGTTATCAGCTGTCAAAGTAGGGTGTTTTGACGATGTTTGATTTTCGTTGAAATGTCCAAAGTGCAACCTTGAGCCAGGGGCGCTTTTCTTTTTGAGGCCCTTAACACGCCTTCTGCCGTGGTGAGCAACATCTGATACGCGAATATTCTGGCCATGTCGAGCTTCGCCTCAGATCGCCAGGTTCACCATCTTCACCGTCACGTCAAGAAGCGCCGATGGCGTTTAGGAAAATGGCTAAGTCTCGAACCCGTAAAGCAATTTAATCAGGTGCGCCTAATTTTTCAAGGGGTTAAACGATGGATTTTGCAGTTATGTCTCCCAGCAGACATTTCTTCCTTGTTCAGTAGGCTTTCCGTTGATTATCGCAGATCAGTCTCAGCATCACCCGGTCATCCGGAAACCAGTGTCAAAGTTGGCCAGTCGCGACAGTGCTGTCAGCTACAAAGTAGGGATTTAATCAAAAATGAAATATCTTGAGCAAAAGGACGCCTATATGCTCATGTGATGACTTTTCGGAGTCAGTAAAGTCAAAAGATGAATCTCAGAGCTTCAACCAGTTTGACAACTGAAGTTCAGAATATGCTTGTCTATAAATAGCATTTTCTATTTTTGGCGCCTTTGCTATTTGCATGATAAATATTTTATTATTTATTTTAATCCAAACTTCCAGTCAGTGGCAGTGGAACTGAAAGGCAACCAATCAGAGGTCTTCTATTTTCAGCTAAGGTTTTAAATCTTGCAGTTGTCAGATTGGTGCGAATTTCATCTTCTTTAAGCATGGCGCCATCTTCATTTATTATTCACAAAGCTAAAGATAAATTCGTTTTTCTTAAGAGAAATTCATATTTTTGAAGCAAAATTCGTTTTTCTTCATTCACAAGGCGTATTTTTCAAGCAAAATTCATATTTCTTCAAGGCAAAGGCGTATCTTCAAGGCAAATTCGTTTTTTCAACCAAAAGGCGAATTTTAGCAAACCAAAGGCAAATTCTTCATCAACAATCATTGGCGAAGACATCAAAACATTTTCTTTGCAGGTACAAGTCAGAATTATCAGCAGACTTCGCATTAAGACATGTATTTTTTAGTAGCTGCAGCACTAAAAACTTCTTTCTTCCTCGCCTTTAAATTCTTCTATTTCGCCTTAAATTCTTCGCATTGCTCTAGAATTACACTTTGGCAAAACAAATCATCCGCTGATTCAATAGCTTCCTCGAGAAAACCCATGTGCCGAATTTTTCAGAAAATTTACTCCAGAGCATCGGGCCGAGGCTCTAATTTTCTCAACTGAAAATTCCTTGCATGGTCCAGTAGAAGTCAACTTCGCGAACCGGACATTCCGGTTGTCTTTAGAATCTTCTTCCTCGACAAACCCATATCTTAGATTTCTCGCCGAAAATAACTCGAAAAGTCTATTTTAGCCTCAAGAGTTATTTTTGTTTTCCGCAGCGGTCGAATATAGCCGTGTTCACAGTCAACAGGCGAGTTTTTCAGAGTACAATACACACAGATTGAATTCAAGACCAAATCGGTTTTAATTCATGACTTCATCAGAAAAGCTGAGACCGATTTGTATCAAGTTGCAGAAGAGATGTTGGCTAACACTTCAGTTACGGAGCCGCCAAAGTTACCAGTCAGTGAAATGCTGGTTGAGTGTGCAAAGATTGCTCAAGTTGCTGACATTCAGATGCTGATGCAGTTGACAGCCTCGTTGAGGGATTGGTTGCTCGAGATCACAACCAGTAGACTTCAGTTTCTCACCTCTCAGGATAGACATTATACACTGGAGTTAACTTGGCGTTACCCTTTCAAGTTAACTGGTTGTCTCACCTCATGCATGTCTATTCTGAGATTCATCTTTGCTTACTTGGAGTTTTATTTAGGTTTTACGCTAATCGATGATAGTCTTCCGCTTAACTGTGTTCATTAAGTGACGTATGTAAGCCGCACAATTGTCCATTTTAGATTAGATGTTTTACCAAACTCAGGGTAGTTTCCCTGGATCGTATAGTTTACTTAATTAGGGTTTGGCACATTGCTTGCATGCATTGCGAGAACTGTAGATGACACAAGGTGATTTTAGGGTTCCCTACACCTTGATGTATATAAATAAGAGCTTTTGCTCATTTGTAAATAACTTTTGCTGGAGAGAGAAATATATGCTGCGCCTACCTTGCCCCCAATATTGCTCTTTTGGTATTTGTTCATGTGTCTTCGCTATTATGATTAAGTGTTATGCCACATAGGGTTTCATGCAATTGTAATGGTGGATTCTTTATGTCTTGTGAATCTTTTATCATTTCAATCAAGTGTTATGCCACATAGGGTTTCGTGAGATTGTGATGATAAAATCATTTTGTGAAGTCTTTACTACTTTCAATCAAGTGTTATGCCACATCGGGTTCCATAAGATTGGTGTGGTAAATTCCTCCCATAGTTAGATCTGTTTTGAACATCTTTATCATTGAAATCAATTGTTATGCCACATAGGGTTCCAAGAGATTGAGGTGATAAGGTTGTTTTGTGTTAATTTACCATTGTGATCGATCGTTATGCCACATAGGGTTTCGAGAAGTTGCAGCGATAAATCTGTTTTGTAAATCTTTATCAATATAATCAAAGGTTATGCCACATAGGGTTTCTCGTGAGGACATGTTTTGTGAAGGTTTCTTTGCTGCTGATCGAAAAGGCGCCACAATGTGGTTCCATAAGATCGTCTTAGTGAAATCTTAAATCTGTTGTATCCAATAAGCTTGTTTAGATTGAGATGATAGTTGTGCCACCTTGCCCTCAAGTAGAGAGTCTAAACATGCTTATCGTCCGATAGTCATACCTCGCCCATTTCCTCATGCTCGCTTTCTTTGAGGAAACCGATAGATTTAGCAGTTAGCTTAGTTGTAGTTAATGATTCATAAACCAAAAATCCTTTAGCTGCAACGTTTGAGCTTCTTAACCTTGTGCCTCTTCCTGTTTCAGAACAAAAAGATAGGACTTAGATTACTTTTCTTTTCCATGCATTCCAGCACAACGAGGGAGCTTCCCCTCCTAATTTGAAGAGCACTCATTGCGTAGTGTACATAGCTGTCCGTACAAACCTGCACTCCAGAGGTGTTAGATTTTACGCCAACAAATAGGAATACAATATCCTGGCTGCAAGACTGAATTCTTTTATTCAGTTTTAAGGTTGGAAACTGTCTTGTATGAGCTGAGAGTACTTCAAATGTGGAAATGGACAGAAAGCCTCTCCACCACATGTTTTGAAACTCTTCTTTGGCAACAAGGGGAATCTGAAAGGCGCTAGAAGTTTTGAGGATAGTAGATTTAAAATTGGAGACCTTATTCAAAGTGACCCTTGGCTCGTGTACAATGCGATCAATGTGCATCCCAATTATGTCAAATTCGTACTTCTTGCTCAATAAGTCCCATTCAACAATTATTCTCTTTGGTGGCCACCTTTGAAATGCGAAATTGCGCATAAACACCAGAATCCAAACACCATTACAATCAAGCATCTTACCTTTGAAGGTAGTGATTTTTATCCCCGAGTCTTCTATTACGGCAGCTATTTGATCTCCTCCTTCAACACCCCTGTAGTCCCACCTCTTCCTTGGACTTCAACTCCATAGTGAGCTTTACCCTAGGGCGTACCCTAGGCATACCCAATATTATGTTGCACTCCCTTGGGTCATAGAATGTCATGTCCCCAATTTTGGAGTAAGTTTAATTTAATTAAATTAATTAATTAAGTTGTCCAAATTAATGATTTTTCATAAGGATGACTAATTGATTATTTTAATTAATTTAAGTGGATTATTAAATTAGTTATTTATAAGTTTATCAAACAATTAATAATTAAAAGGTGACCTTATATTTAATTAATTTAATAAAGTGACTAAAAATAAATATTATATTATAAAGTCACTTGAATAAAATAATACTTTATTTCTAGAAGCTTCTTGGAGATGTGGCTGGAAGATTATAAAACGAGCTTTGGACTAAGCATTTGGCATGGTTGAGTTGATTACTATATTTCTTCATTTGGTGAGCTTAATGCTTGGCAACTTCGCTTGTGAGACATCAAGCCTAGTTGGTTCTTGTTGTGACCTTTTCACACATCACCCCATTCAAAATGGGGACCCCCTAATTTTTGCTCTATTCGAGTCTTTTGACTTTGGTTTTGGGTGGTTCCGTGGCTGTCTCTCTTTGTTCCTTCTATCTTTCCAAGGTTGTACCCATCTTTTGGCCCAATTTGAAATTTTCGCTAAGTCTGGAGTACATTTTGTCAGATTAGGGTTTCTTTTCTTCAGGCTTGGTTTGGGGTTAAATTGAGTGAGCAAATTGAAATCTGAGCTTAACACTGCAATCAGGAGGCTTCAAACAAGTTCCCATTAAAATTTCACTGAATTCTGACAACTTACTATTTTTAGTAAGTACTCAATTTGGGACCTTTTTCTCAGGGCTTTTGAAAAACTAACTATTGCATTGGATTTAGGACCCTTTAAAGTGCTTACTTGCAAAATTTGAGCCAATTTTGAGAACTTACTATTTTTAGCAGGTGCCCTCAATTTAGGAACTTTTCTTAGGGTTTTGGAAATTTTGATCACATCTCTGAGTTTAAACCCTTTCACAGGGCTTGCGTGCAAAATTTGAATGAATTCCGAGAACTTACTATTTTTAGCAGTTCTATTTTTAGTAGGTCCACATTTGACAGGTATGATGTCACCAGAACAGCTCCAGATCTTCAGTTTCCAGAACAGAATGGTACGCAACACAAACGACATCAAACGGAGCTCTACAAAAGCACATGCAATGAAATTAGGGTTTCATACTTTTATGCCTAAAATGAAGGGAAAAACTCAAGAAAAACTAAAAACCGATGGATCCCACTGCGATAAACATTCTTCGAGGAATCTACTGGTAAAATTTAAGTGCATTCCGCATACTTACTATTTTTAGTAAGTCACTTCCAAAACAGGGCCTAAAATAGCAGGTGAGCGCAAAAGGCAAGTGTGAACAGGTCAGTCAAGTCACGAGGACCACGTTGGGCAAATATCAAGTCTTGAGGAGTTGCAGACGTTTGAAAATCACAGGGACTTCAGAAGTTACTAAAAATAGAAAGCGAGGGTGAGCAGGTTGAAAATAGACTAAGTATTCAAATACGCCTAAGAGGGAGACAAGGAAGCTTGAAAAGTTTCAAAGGCATGAGAAATCTGAAGAGGTCTCATATGCGCCCAAGCACCAAAATGGGTGGAAATTTTCTAAGGCATGAACACAAGAAACATGAGACCCTCTTCAAATGCACCCTTGGTCCAAGGTTGAATGTGCTCCAAACACAAGTAGGCTATATACGCCTAACACAAGACTCCAAGTGCGCCCAAGGCACTAAGGGTAATATGCGCCCATGAAACAAGATGAGTTGAATGCGCCTAGAGCAAGATGGTAAGAAATGCGCCCAACACACAAGCATAGAAATGCGCTCCAAGGAGGTTGAGAAATGCACCTAAGGAATAAGACATACAAGAAATATTCCAAGGCATGAAATGTGAAGCCACCCCCTCATATGCGCCCTAGGACGAGTGGGGTAGCATGAAAAGCTTTTAAGGCGTGAAATGTGAAGCAAGACCCTTAAATGCACCTAGCACTCCAAAAAACACCTAAGGCAGGAAAAATGAACAACAAGGCTCAAATGCGCCCTAAGCTCAACCCCTCAAGTGCACCCAAGGAAGAATGAGTAGGTGACATAAAAAATTCTAAGGCATGATACCAAGCACAAGGCAAGAAATGCGCTCCAACACACAAGCTCCTAAGTGCACCCAAGGTAAACAAGATACACAAATATTCTCTAAGGCATGATTTCAAGCACATCCCTCCAAATGCGCCCTCAACACAAGAGGTGGAAAATGTGCCATGAGGGGCATATGCGCCCAGGAGGAGTGAGTTGGATAAAAAATTTCTAAGTCAAGAAAATAAGAAAGCCACCCTCTCAAGTGCGCCCCTCACACAAGGTCTTGAAAGTGCCCAAGGAAGAATAAGGAAGAAGTGTGTTGGCTAGAAAATTTGCCTAAGGCGTTAACATGAGAATGCACCAAGAAAATGCGCCCAACATAGAGAGTGATATGCGCCCAACATAAGAAGGAAATGCGCCCAAGGAGGAGTGAGTTAACATAAAATTTTCTAAGGCATGAAGTGTGAGCAATACCCCATCAAACGTGCCCAGCAAGACACAAGATGGATAAAATTTTCTTAGGTGTGAAACAAAAGCACAAGGGGTCATACGCGCCCAAGAGGAGTGAGAGGAGACAAAAATATTCTAAGGTGTGGGATTACTTTTCAACATCAAAAGGGGGTAAAATTTTAAATGTTGGAAATATTAAAACAATTAAATAATTTTTCCCATGAATGTTTGAGATAACAAAGTGTTAGCAAGGAATTAAAAGGAGAAAATTCGAATTTTGCATGGGAAAGAATCTTCAACAAAGGAAAATTTTATAACGACTAGGACCCGTCTTGGTGACAACTCGCCCATCACCTCTCCAAAGTTAGAAATTGCCAAGTAGTGGAAGGAGAAATTTAATGAACTTGCTAAAATAAACTCTCTCACACAATTATTTAAGCCACGAAGTTTTTATTTCTTCTCACCAGTTGCAAGTGCGAAGTTTTGGCTCTGAGAGTGAGAAGAAAAGGCATTGAGGTGAAGCTGTTGAAGTGAGCAAATCAAACCAGCAAGCTTGGGTGAAATTTTTCTAAGTACCAGAAATTATTCTGCTAGAAAAAGTTTTGAGGATTGGAGTTAGAATTTTATTGCTGAAGCTCCTCATTTTCGAAGTTTGCTCCACATTTTAGCTATCCTGAGGTGATTTATTTTCTAAGTTTAAATTTTAATGCCTATCTTTTATTTTGCAGGATGGCTAAAGCTGGCTCAGGAGCACCTGCAAGGGTCAACAAAGCTGCAGGCAAGGCTGCCAATGCTGAGTCAAGCAAAGCCAACGTATCCAGGCAGGCGGTGATAAAGAAGTTGAGCAAGACATTTCTTCCTGAATCCAAGTTTACATCAAAGTTGGGAGAGCTGAATGATACGAATCAGGGTTCATACAACCTTGGAGCACTCAGAGGTCGAATGTATGGGCTGAGTAGTCATCCTCCATCAATCACAGTGCATCAAATTATGAAGAGTGGACTTTATGCAGCTGCTGGTTTTCCACCAGCCATCCAGTGTCTAGAGTTGATCATGGAATGCACCAACTGCTACAGGCCAGATCGAAGGACTATTGTTTCCCCTGATGGAAAATTGTTTGCCAATCTCACACCTGAAGCCATCGGAGAGGCGTTTGGAATTCCTACTTCCGATAGGATGGTATACAGAACGAGGGAGAGGGCTGAAAGGATGTACACTTCTTCTTTCGAGAGATGTGTTGGAATGATAAATTTTGTTTGGATGCAGAAGCCTAGGCCTCCTCGCACCAGGCTCCCCAAACAGATTATCTCAGATGATGTGAAGCAAAAGTATTGTGATTTGATAATGATGCCCAGCCGAGTGAGTGGAAGCCCTCAATCATACATCTTCGAGCCATGGATTTTTTCCTACATCGGGATTGAGCTGGAAGAGAAAGACTGTCTAGACTGGGAAAGAATGATAAGTGACAATTTGGATGAGCATTTCAGGAATTTGAGGAGAATTAAGACGTTCTACATGCACTCATATGTGATATATATGTTGGCTCGAATGAATAAGTATAGGGGAATAACCTATAAGGAGCCGATTGGATGTGGTCTTGAACAATTCAAAATTTACAAGGCTTGCCCACAATTGCACTTGAGAAACACCTCCAGCTACAAAAGAGTGAACAATGCCTTCACCATGCACATAACTAGGAGTCTTCAGTGGAGGACTCAACATAGAATATCAAAAGAAGCTTAGGAGTTGATCAAAGAATATGGATACTCGTTTATCCAGTTTCCAAAGTTCACTTATATCAGGCTGCAGGGGTTCACGTCATATCCTTATAGATTACCAAGATACCCCACAGATAGAATGGTAATATTAGAAGTATCTAGGCAGCTCATTGCCTATGATAGAATTTAGAAAAATAAGAAGAAAGGAGGGTTGGACTTGTTGATGTGTTTTTCGTGACCGCACCAACGCAGAATAAAGTTGCCAACGGCTTCCCTATCCTCTCTTGATCAAAGTATTCCGTATGCTAAGATTGCAAGAAAGTTCATGCGTTCAACTCCAAGGTTCTTTCAGTGCGAATAGGCTCAGTTTGGCTCGATGTGATTTGCTGGTATTTCAAGGGGACTTACGGAATTGTTCGGCAGCGGAGAAAGGAATCCAAATGCTCGAAAGATTTATCTATGAAGTGCTGGTTTCCTATTCTAACTAGAAAGTACTGAATTGAAATGGTGCAGCTTCAAGAAGTTTCTAATCTGCTCTAAGGCGTGAGATATGGGGCTCAACTTCAGCAAACTTCTAACCGGACTTCGCTTTGCCTCGCATCAGACAGCTTCCACGGAGTCGGTGCAATCTTCAAGGGAGATGACTAAAGATGTTCAAACCACCACTTGACATAAAGATACCATCACAACGATGCATACCATTATTCAAACTGTGATTGAAGTTAAGTACATGATATTCCAGTTGACCACACAAGGCGTATTCACCATCAGCAAATACACTAGTGGTATGGATAGACGAAGTTGCTTAGATCAAACACCACATTCCATTATTACTATCTACTTGAATAAAAATGAAATTATGCTCCTTGAAGTAGAAGGGATGAAGAAACCTCGCTAGCTATCCATAACGAAGACGAATTTCACCATCAATGAAAAGATCTTTTATTATGAAAGTTTTACACGACAATCTCTTACAAAAGTTTTCAAAGGAAAACTTTCCTTCTTCTTCAACTACACTACCAACCTATACTAAGCTACTTCTAAGTTGTCTCTCTATTCTAACTTCTATCCTAATTCTACTGTCTCATGAATTGTCTACTGAGGGTACAAATGAGGGGGACTCCCCCTTTTATAGTTGGCCAAGTCCAACGGACGGCTCAGATTACAATCGGCTGGATGGCCCAGATCGTGCCACCTCAGCCCTAATCAGGATTTGCCCTAAAAACCGCCACAAAGGAGAGTGGGGTAATAAATGAGGCAATTAATGGCCACCACTTTCTAGAAGATTCCAGCCTCGAAACGCGTTCACACTATTCTTGATCTTCTTTTTTGGCGTTGTTCTTTGACTTCCTTGTCATTTGAGCTAATACTTAGCCAATTTCTTGCAACTTTCTCCCTTCGAGATTGAAACTCATAACTTTATCTTCTTCCGAAGGTTGTAATATCATCGTGCTTCATCACTTCAAGTCATTGTGCTCTGGCCTCCACGCTCATCCTACAAAACAAGCAAGGAGAGAAGCATTAGAACACTTCATAATATAATCTTAACTTACCTGATTTTCTTGTTTCGACTTCCAAGCGCTCATCGCTTTTCCTTTAGCACAACTTCGCGTTCAAATTCTTCATGCCTTAGCCAAATTTTCAACCCATCCTGCACTCTGCTCGGCACACTTCATTCTGATATTTCATCCAACTCAGGCTCGAGGAAAAATCCTTTCATCCAGAATTTGATCAAAAATCATCTAGGCGGTCACTTTCAAATTCATCCGCCGAGGCATTTCATCTTCAACATCATCATTTGTTCCTTGCCTTAGAACTTTTTTTAAAATTTCTCTTAGGAAATTCATCAACCTGGCGCCCATTCGAAATCTTTATCATAGTAACCTCGGCAAGTTGCGGAAGACCTTAAAATCCATTCCTCATCGATAATCATCAATACCCAGAAGAAAATTTCTTTCAAAACGCGTCGAACTCATGGGTGCGCAACGAACGGGTTCATTTAATTTTCTTGAATTTTGAACCTTTGAAAATATTCTTTCATCAAATCTATTTCATTTCTTCACCCTGGAGCGTATTTCTTTACTCTGACTTGAAAACATATTTATCAACCCTGTGTCGGCATTCTTTGACTTCACCTCTGGCAATTTTATTCATTCTTGAGAGAAATTTCATCATCCTCCATGTCTAGGCGTAATTTCCTAAGGAAGAAAATACTTTGCCTTAGAAAATTTTCAAATCATTTAGCATTTTGAAAATTTTTCCTTAGGAAATTTTATTCATTTTCAATCCTTCCTGTGGTGAGAAATTTTTTTTATTAATTCACTTGGAAAATTTTAATGCCTTGATCACACTTGTATGTCCTAGAGAGTATTTTTTTTTTTTAAAACCAACGCCTAACACCATTCTCCATCCTTGGACGTTTTCAAAGCTCTTCACAAGTTAAAGCGCACTTGGAGGGATGTGCTTCAAATTTAGACGCCTAAAATATTCTAAAATCCACTCTTCCAGCCTGGGGCGCATTTAATAGGTTGTGCTTCAACTTTTGACCATTTTTCAAACTCCCACAAGTCAAGGGCGCATTTGGGCCATCAAGCTTCAGATTCAAATGCCTTAGTGAGAATTTCTAACCTCCAATATCTTTGGGTGCATTTTAGTCATGGAGCTTTCAATTTGTGACCTTTAAACATTTTCTAACTCCTCTCTCAAGCCTAGGCGCATATGACTATGTCTACTTCCAATTTTTTTATACCTAGAGAAAATTTCAAAGACCTCCCTCTTGGGCGCATTCTACCCTTGAAGTTCCATTTCCGACACTTAGAAAATTTTGAAGTTCTCACCCTCTCCAGGCTAAGCGCAATTGACACCCTGGGCATTCAATTTCAACGCTTAGAACTTTTTCAACTCTCAACTCATGGAGGGCGCATTTGAGGTACCTTGCTGCAAGTTTCAATACTTAGAAAAAAGTTTCAAGTGTCCTTCTTAAGGCGCATTCTAGAGGTGCTTCTTCAAATCCTTCACACTTAGAACATTTTTACTCTTCAAGCTCAAGGGCGCAAATAGCATAGGGAGCTCCAAATTTCAATGACTTAGAAAAAAAATTCCTCATCCAACACCCTCAAGGCGCATATTGGAGTAGGCATTTTCAGCTGATGGCGCATTCTACACACTTAGCAAAAATCTCTAACTTCTTCAGAGAGGGGCGCAAATGATGTGTTGAACTTTTAGTTTGAAGATGTTGCTTCAGGCGCAAATTATATGTTGAGGTTTGAGATTGTGATACCTCAGCCAACTTTCTCTATCCCAGGCGCAAATCATACATAGTGCTTTCAGTTTGGGGCGCAGATTATAGGGGCTTCGTTCAACATCTTCAATCACCTCTTTGGGCGCATATCACCCCACCAACGTCCAGTTTCAACACTTAAAAGCTCAAGGGCGCAAATGGCTAGTGGTGTTTTCAATTTGACCATGGGCGCATTTAGCAAGTACAACTTTTATTTTAAGTGACCTTTTCCATGCTTGTTCTTGGGCGCATTTAAACCCCTGGACTTTCATTTCCCATACTTAGAATATTTTTAAGATTCTCCACAGGCTCAGGCGCATTCAGGTGGTTAAGCATCTAATTTTAATGCCTTAGGAAATTTTCTCAAGTCTGGAAAGGGGGGCGCATTTGACCCATGAAGCTTCCAATTTTGCTAACCTTTTTCCAGCCTGGGGCGCATTTGGAGTATCTAGCCTCAAGTTTGAAAGACTTAGAATAATTTTTCAACTTTTGAACCTCAAGGGCGCATTTAAGAGGTAGAACTTCTAGTTTGAAGTACTTAGAAGAATTTCCATGTATCCATGCAAGGTAAGGCGCATCTGGGGTCTCCTACTTCCATTTTTTCACACTTAGAAAATTTCTTCATGGCCTCCTCCTAGCTAAGGGCGCATTTTACCCATGGAGCCTCAAATTTTCATGACTTAGAAATTTTCAGGGCGCATTCAAGATGTTTAGAAAATTTTCATCATCCCTCAGCTTTTAAAGGTGTTCTTCACTGGCTGGACTTGAAAATTTATCAATTCCAGTGAATTTTGTGTTCTAACCCTAATCTGCTATTTTTAGAAAGTTTGTCAATTTTGCACTTCAAGCTAATTTCAAGCTCCAAAAGAAAAGGCTGGATTTTGCTTCGTTCTGAACCTCGGGATGCGGTTGAGCTGTCGGGCCCTGATATCTGCATGCACCTGCTATTTTTAGCAGCTTACTAAAAATAGCAATTGCTTAGAATGTCTTCAAATTTTGCGTGCCGATTGTCTGAAGGGTATTGATCATGACTAGATGCTGCTTCTTGAGTGACTATCCTGTTCTGCCCCTGATTTTAGGAAACCCTAATTGACCTGCTAAAAATAGCAATTATCCGATTCTTCATCCTCTGCAACTCTATTTGTCTCGAAATTCGTGCCAAAGACTCTTCATCACATGTTTGACTTGTACTTGCTGAGATCTGCTGACCTGCCATTTATGGCTGCTTCTGAAGTGACTTACTATTTATAATAAGTGTTCGCTTCTGAGGCTTCCTTTGCTCTGTTTGTTTTGAAATTTGGACAGTGTGCTCCTTGTTGGTGAATTTGCCCGTTTGTGCTGACGTCGAGATCGACTTTCTATTTATAGCCTGCGTTGAAAATACCTTACTAAAAATAGTAAGTTCTCCGATTGCCTTCAAATTTTGCCAGCAGACTATCCGAAGGATACTGATCATGATGGATACCTCAGTTTTGAACATTTCGACCTCTGATTCCTCATTTTTAGCCCTGGAACTTGAAACCCTAATTTTGTGCATGCTCCTCAGATGAGCTCCGTTTGACCCTGTTTCAGTTGCATGACGATCAGTTTACAATTCTGAAATGCTGAGCGGCTGCCCAAGTGACACCTGCTAAAAATAGAAAGTGGCCCGAAAAGTGACCATCCGGCTGCTGGATGATTTTGCATGTCATACTGCCCGAAAAATCTCAAAAAACCCAGAAAAACCCAGAAAAATCTCCAACATACAATCACTGGCTAAAAATAGCAAGTTTCTGAAAGTGATCAATTCCATTTGCATGTTACACCGTCGCGAAGCTCTTGGAAAACCCAGAAAGAATATGCCGACATGCGTTGAAAAACTCTGCGTCTAAGCCCTGAAAATTGCCTCCGAAGGCAGAACTGCTAAAAATAGCAAGTTGTCCATTTTAGTTCAAATTTAACCTGTGAGTAGCCTGATGTGCTTTGGACGCAGTGTGACTGTCAGAATCTCGAAATTGCTGACAAATTGTCCTGAATTTCATACTTACTAAAAATAGTAAGTACCTCAGAATTTGATGAAAATCTACTGAGAACCTGCTGGAAGCATACTAACAACAGTGTTAGGCCCAGATTTGAATTTACACACTTCATTTGACCCCAAATTGGCAAGGAAGCTCAAAACCCTAATTTTCAGACTTGGCCAAACTCACATTTAAACTCAGTGACGGGCTCAATCCCGAAAAGACAGATAGTAGAAAAGAGAGACAACGACAAAACAAACGAAAAGCAAAGCCATAATTAGGGGGGTCCCCATTTGCAATGGGGCGATGTGTGAAAAACGTCACAACAGGACTTCCCAATCCCCATGGGGAATTCAAATGAGGTTTGTCCATCCTTACAGGCTGCCAGAGAAGCTGATGATGAGCTGCAATTTTTCCACCTTTCATACCACACCGGCAGGCAAGATTTTGATCCTTACAACAATATCAGAATGGTGCAGGATGTGGAGTATAGGCACAAGACACATATTGAGGACTTATGGGCTAATGCAGTGGATGATGCTGAAGTTAGAAGAAGAATGTTTACTAGAATACCCCTGAAGATGATTAGAGAATGTGAGATTATTCCAGTTCCAAATCAAGCAGATGAGGACGTGAATGTTATGCAGCCAGATTTTGAATCAGTAAGAAACACAGCGGTCCCACTACCAGATTGGTCAGAACTGGAGATTACGGACTTAGACACATTATGCATACCAGTTTTGACATTCACGAGGAATTGGGTGGAAAGGCACGTGAGTAGACTTAAAAGCAGATCAATTCCCCTCACAATCTCATCGGTGACCAGAGGCCGCCAACAGCTAGGAAAGGAAAGCAGGTCACCCAAGCTTCAGGACCACAGAGAGAAGTGCAAGTCCAATCGGTCCCTCAGAGGGTACAGGAAGCATCACCCATGCCATCGCAGACCCGCTCTTCAAGTGTGCAGGAGGTGTCGTTGTTTGGGAGCCAGAGAAATAGATCAAACGAGGAGCAAGAGTTTTAGGAGGTAAACCAGCCACCTCTTAGAAAGCCAAATAGTCTAAGTGTCAACGCTCCTAGGAGAGAAAATCAGAAAGAAGAAGAGGAGACGACAATGGACACCCGCTTCCAATAGATGATTGAGACAACGTTAGAAGATGAGAATACTACAGGGCAGGAGGCTCGAGGTTCAGGAGAAAATGTTCAGCAGATGGAGACTAATTAGCCTTAGCAGAACATTGTTAGAGAAGAAGTGTCTGAAGAGGAAGCGAGAGTGGAACAGCCGCTTATTGTTTGTGACCCGCAACAAGTAGTGCCAGATTGGCTCAGGGAAAGAATGAGAAAGGACCCTGAGGAGGAGACTGACCCGGCAATCGAGATGGAAGAATTCCTCAGCAGAATCAGCGGACCACCAGAAAAGAAGAGAGCCAGGAAGTTCTTGAAGATATCCACAGATAAGTCTGGTTCTCGCACACTCCATGTGGTTGTTCCCAAAGAGGAGTATGACCGAGATGAAGCTATCCCTGAAAATTATGTGGTCACTACTGTGGAGTTAGGCTGCCCTACAGGAGCTCAAATAATTGAGGAGTGTGATAGCTCCTATCAGGCTCTGAAGGATAGGTTGCTCCAGACGAAAGGAAAGTACAAAAGATTGAAGAAAGAACATAGGACGTTGATCAGTTATGTATAGCACTTAGCCCATCCGTGTGGACAGGAAAATCCAGCAGTTGATCTTCCAGCTGAACTTCCAAGGGAATCAATCAGTGGCCCGGAAGATTTGAAGATGGCTTAGGAAGCAGATAAGTGGGTTGGCAATGTTCGCACGGAGGCTGAAAAGTTCATGGAGGACCTCGCCCATTCTTTTCAACTAGCCTCCAGTAATTTGATGCACATGGGTAATGTTGATCTGACCTGGGGTGAAACCCACATTTATCAGGATAAAACTATCCCTCACTTGGCGGCCTTAATGCATATGCCCGTATAGACTCTGGTAGAAGGAGTGATTCAGGAGGGAGATAGATATGACTTCCCTAGTTGGTATTCCTCAGCAGTCATAGGTCAAGGCTTCTTCGATGCAGCTCAGGCAGAATCAGCCAGAGTTAGAAAGGCCATGGGAAATATTCAGGAGGGAGTCTTGAACACACTTGAAGCATTATTTGCTAAAATGTTGACTCCAGAGGAAGTGACTGCGGATGGCCTGAAGAGCAGATTGAAGCCTTTCTTTTTGGATGTAAGGTCATTTGCCCAGGTAGATTTTGAGAATATTTCAACCTTCTCCAATATCATTCAAAGCACTGAGGATGCCTTGGTTGCTTGGGGAAAATCATGTACTCAGTAAAGGAAAGCGGTCATAGTGATTGAATTTCAGCTCAACCATATTCCACCCATCTCAGTTTAGGAGGTTGAGGCAGTGTTGGCCAGATTCATCGAGTTTGCAGTCAAAGAGAAGGAAAATGGGAACACATTTCTGGATGAGGATCTTCTAGAAGATGGTGGGCATTAAATGCTCATAGTGGTCAAAGGGAGAGAGTGGGAATTATGTGCTCATTTATTACCCCACTCCACTTTCTAGCCATTTTTAGGGAAAATCTTGACTAGGGCTAATGTGGCTCAATCTGAGTCATTCATTGTAATTGAATCTGAGCCGTCCGTTGGACTAGGCCAACTATAAAAGGGGCATCCCACTCATTTGTGTATAGATTGGAGTTGATAGCATAGAAGGAGGTGAGAGAGACATAGCATAGCATAGATTGATAGGAAGAGGAAGGAAAGATTTCAATTGAATACTTTGTAAGAGATTATTGTGAACACTACCATAATAAAAAGAGTTGTCATTGCTTGTGATTTCATCTTTTGTTGTGGGTAGCTAGAGATATTTCTTCATCCTTCTAATTCATATAGAATCTTCAAATAGAACTTGGATAGAGTAAAATAGATTTTATTTCATGCAAGTAAATAGTTGTGGAATGTGGTGGTTGATTTGAGCAAGCTTCGCTAATCCATACCACTAGCAGGCTCACTGATGGTGGGTTCGCCTTGTGTGGTCAACTGGAATAGTTTGAACTTAACTTCGGTTATGATTTACATGTTGGTATGCGTCGTTGTGATGGTGTCTTCATGTTGAATTGTAATTTGAAATCTCTAGTTCCCCCCTTTGAAGATTGCACCAGTTTTGTGGAAGTTGTCCGAAGTGAGGCAAAGCAAAGCTTGGTTGAAGTTTGTGAGAGTTGATCGCCATACCCCACGCCTAGAGTATATTATAGCATTTTTAATCCCTACAACCATTCAAATTCAGTACTTTCTGGTTAGCTTAGGAAACTTGAGCTTCATTGACAAATCTTTCGAATCCAAAAAATCCCTTTCTCTTTGAGTGAACAATTGTGTAAGTCCCCTTGAAATACCAACAAATCACATTAAGCCAACTGAGTCTACGTCCACTGCATAAAGGAACCTTGGAGTTGAATGCATGATCTTTCGCAATCTTAGCATGCAAGAGATTTTGATCAAGAGAGGATAGAGTGACCGTTGGAAACTTTATTTGGTGTTGGTGCGGTCATAAAACACCCGTCAACAGTTCCTAGTTTCGCTTGTGAGATATCAAGCCTAGCTAGTTTGGGGAAAGGATATCTCAGTCCTTTCATTTGCATCAAAATTCAGTGGCCATTGGCAAATTTTGAGGATTGTGGAGAAATCAATTTTGGAGAAGATTGGTGAATCATTTGAAGTTTGAAATTTTATTTCTATCTGCAGATCAGCCATGAGAGGAATGGCATTTTCATTCGATGCTCTTCAATAAGGAGATATAATTTTGTGGGCACTTGAGGGATTGCTTCCATTGGTGTTGGAAGTCATTTTCATAACAAATTTGAGGAGGTTGGAGCTGAGTTTATTTTTATATCTGCAATTTCTTCTAGCAGCAGGGGCAGCCCTCTTTGGAAGAGGCGATTTCATCATTGGAGGCCATCAAAAAATCTGATAAAATTCTTGAGGCTTCGATTTACTGCAAGGAAGAAGGGCGCAGCACTTAGGAGGCTATTGGGGGTGTTTGAAAGGAGAATTGAATCAATTAGAGTTGGCTGCAAGCATTTTCCAGGTTCTTCAATTTGTTTCATCTTGCATATAGTTTGGTATTTCATGTAGGAAATCATTTGTAATTGATAAAGGCAATGTATTACAAACAAGTTCATGACAGAGACACAAGCATTTGCTGATATTGTAATTGCTGCAAGTTTGCATTTTCAGTCATAAGAGGATAGTTGAAATATTTATGAAAATCAGATTGTAAACTCTTATGTTATTGCACCATTGTTATTGGAGGTATAACGAGTTTGCATGACATCTATTTGACAAAATGTCTCTCATTGTAATTGCATTACTTGGAATTAGTTTCCATGCCAAAAGTTTGTGAAAATACCTCTCGGCTGTAGGTGCGCATTTGCATTTAGAAATTCATTTATATGCATTTGAAAAAAATAAAAAGAGTTGCATTTCATTCTAGTTATTTTCCTAGTTGTCTTAGCAATCATTTCCAAGCATTTAACTTCATTGGTAAACATCAAAAACAATTTCACAACAAACTGAAAACAAAATCAGCAAGTACAAACATTGTATGCCAGCCGTTTGACAAAATTCCTAAGGCAGAAATTGAAGAGTTTTGAGTCTAAATCAGCAAGGCTCATTACATAGAAGCTATTGTATCCCATGTACTCGCCAATTATATTGGCAAGCAATTTTGCCAGCTTGTTCCTCCTAGGTGATGAAAGAGCCCAACCACCTATTTAAGCTTCCTAACTATATGCTTGAGCCTCAGTGAGATCCATAATGTTATTGCGGGCTAAGCCTTCCAAATCAAACTGCAATTTAGTAGAGAACAAATCATAGCATCCATGAGTCACTTGGGATCTCCAATTTAGTACCAGGATGGCCGGAACCTTTTCTCTAACATTTCCATGCAAGGAAATTCCTTTGAGATTCTTCAATCTACTGCTATTGGTAGCAGGAAACTTCATAGTTAGTGTTATAAGAATAATCATAATGTAATCGCCACAGTTATTGCAAACCCTGCCCAACATCAAACATGTGATCGGTGTCAAAGTAGTGGGCAACCAAGTGCAATCTGTGACCCATTGAAAATTACCTTCTCCCATGGCTAGATGGTGGCAGCCAACAATAATGACAGCAATGTTAGGACTGGGAATTCAGTTCATAGCTGTCCCGGGTCTGTGTCCACTGTCATATGAGGATAGCACATCACTCAACCTCCTCGGGATTGCCATATTCATGAAATTAGCCAATGCAGTAGTGTATGGGGCTGGATCCATCATTCCAAAGTCTAAAAATATTACTATCAGCAAAATTAAACAGGTACAACAATCCATAATCAGTAATAATGACACATTGGATGTTGGAAATAACTAATTGGTGACTGAAAATCCCCCCACCAATAGTTGCACACACCTGGAACCTTTCCAATTCAACAACCTTGTGATGGAAATCAATTGTTCAACTACCAATAGTGACTCGTACTAGCTGGAACTATTGAGGACAGAACTAAAGTCACAAACCATTTTCATAGAGGCCTTTGGTTCGTGTTTCTTGCCATTAACACTTATCTCTATCATGTATAGTTGGTGACTCTCACCAAGAGATTCCCAGTTTGCAAATATCTCAATGGGTAACCACCTTAGGAAAGTGGTATTGAGTGCTTCCCAGACAAACCAAACATTTTCATAATGAAGTATCTTTCCTTGAAATATTCTTATGGTCCCTCTAACTTTCTTAAGGAAAATACCATGCTCTCTCAAACCATGATGATACCCTATGCTCAATGGTGACCTTGAGAATATAAGTGCCATGCACTGCTGGTCCCACCTAAGCCAAGAATAGTTACCAATAGATGACTCACATTTGGATGTGGTGGTGGTCATTGCCCATTGATGTCCCATTTCTTTGGCCATGACACATCGTGGAGTTTCCTCTTTGATGCCTAGCAGCACTACCACTTTGCTTTTGGTTTTTCGTTTCATGATGAACTTTCCCATAACATGTTCCCTATGCAATCTCCATGTTTTGTTGATCTCTACAAGACTCATGATATAAAATCTTTGCACATCTCTTGTCCACCCAAAGTTATGACCAACCACTTTTCTCCAAGAGGCCTTCTCTCGTTAACCATTCTTTCATTTCTTCGATTGAAACTGTAACTTCCAAAGACTTCGTCAAGGCAGTTAAATCAGTCCACCTCCTAGGCAAGGATTCTATGGAGGTACACACCACATCCATCCCTGCTTGACTATCATCTCCTACCTCTGCGCGGAGATGTAATGTCTTTATTCCAATATAAATATAGAATTTCCTTTCATCCGATTTACTTGCCTTAGCTAAAGATGGTGTTTGGGTTACTTCTTCATGACTTCCTTTGTTTGATAAGCTAGTTGCCAAACTTTCAGTTTAATAAACATAGAGCACTGAGCTAACAGATTTGCATCAAAGGCATAGGCTGCATCCCTTTTAACCTTTGCAAGTTATAAGGGTCCAAAATCATGCTTATGAATATCCCTCATCAAAGATAAACAATCCCATGGATCACATATCACACTGTATAGAAAGTTTTGGACAAAGAAACTTTTGTACCCTTTCACATTTTCCAAATAACGTCGTTTTCAAGACAACTAAACTGAAATGGATTTGTGCTATTCTCTCCATACCTTGAGCTGAAATGATAAAGGTGATTAGAGTCCTTACCTTTCATGTCCATGTTGGCCTCTCCTAGATCCATCATGTGTACACCAGAAATTTCCTTCTCAGGATTACAAATTAACCAATCAACGAACTCATTAATTAGGGAGAAAAGGAGCACACAATTTTCTTGGTCAACCTCTATGGAGTTTTCTTCTCTTATTTTGGTTATAACCTTCATCTCTTCACTATCATTAGGGTTTTCATGATAAACTTGCAATACCTCCTCACAGGGGTCAATCTTAGTCAAACCACTCTTCACAATAACATAACCCCTATCTTGTAAATCATCAAACTCTTCCAAACATTGCAGATTATCGTCATAGGATTTGATTACTTCCATACCTAAAAAGTGGGTGGATGTTTCTTGGCCATCATTTGCAACTATTGGTGCATCTTCAACACAAACTATTGGCTCTTCTTCAAGAAATTGTTCCATTTCTACCTTATCTTCTTGTTGACGGGTTTTTTATAACCGCACCAACACAGAATAAAGTTACCAACGGTTACTCTATCCTCTCTTGAACAAAATCTCCTACATGCTAAGATTGTGAGAAAGATCATGCATTTAACTCCAAGGTTCCTTCATGCAGTGGATATAGTCTCATTTGGCTCGATGTGATTTGCTGGTATCTCAAGGGGACTTCCACAATTGTTCAGCTAAGGACCAGAGAGAAGGGGTTTTTGAGATTCGAAGGATTTATCAATGAAGCTTAGATTTCCTAATACTAACTAGAAAATACTGAATGTAAATGGTTGTGTTGTGACCTTTTCACACATCGCCCCATTCAAAATGGGGACCCCCTTATTTTTGCACCATTCTCGTCTTTTGGCTTGGGTTTTTCTCTCTCTCTCTCTCTCTCTCTCTTTTCTAATGTCTACCTTTCAAGGATTGTGCCCGCCTTTGAGCTTAAGCGTGAAATTGACCAAGTCTGAAAATTAGGGTTTCATCTTTCCTGGTCAGTCCGAGGTCGAACAAAGTGATTGAAAGGTATGGGTGCTGGTTTATACAGTTTCCGAAATTTTCTTATATAAGGCTGCAAGGTTTTTTATCCTACCCATATAGGCTGCCTAAGTACCAACCCGATAGAATCTTGATGTTAGAGATATCTAGGCAATTGCTCGCCTACGATAAAATTCAAAAGAAGAAGGGAGGAATTGAATTCCCAATTGTCATGGGCAACTCAAATGAGGTGTGTCCTTCAATGCAGGCAGACAGAGAAGCTGAGAGTGAGCTTCAATTTTATCACTTTTCATATCACACCAGCCGACAGCACTATGACCCACACAATAACATCAAATGGGTACTGTCAGAGGAGTTTAAGCACAGGGAAAATATTGAGGACTATTGGGCTGATGCATCAGATGAGATTGAAGTCAGGAAACGAATGTTCTCTCGGTTGCCAATTACTTTGATCAGGGAGTGCGAAGTTGTTCCGGTTCCAGACCAGGTGAATGAGGACATGGACGTTGTCCATCCTGATTATGCAGCAGTGAGAGATACTCTGCTTCCGCTTCCAGATTGGTCAGAACCAGAGGTTGCTGACTTGGACACAATTTCTATCCCGGTCCTGACATTTACTAGAGCATGGGTTGACAGGCGTGTGAGCAGATTGAAGAGTAGGTCAATTGCTTTGACTTACAATTTGATGGGAGATCACAGAACACCCACCACCGGCAGAAAGAAGCAAATCACACGAGGTCTACACTCCAGAAGGAAAGAGCCAGTTCGGCAGGAGCCCATTCAGCTAGAGCCTCCATGAGTTGTAGTTCAGTCACCCACGCCATTGGAGACACGTTCTCCAAGTATCCAGGAGGTCTCTTTATTTGTTGATCAGAGGAATGCATTCAATCAGGTGAAAGTAGTACAGGAAAATAATCAGCCACCACGAAGAGAGTCAGTTGGCCAGAGTGTCAACGCACCTAGCAGAGTTGATCAGCAAGATGATGAGGGGACTACCACTGACCCTCAGTTTCAGCAGGAGTTAGAGGCGGCTATGGATGATGATGATGATATAGTTTCAGGAGACACTTAGCCACTTGAGGATGATGAGCCTCGCCAGAATGATGTAGAGGTTGAGCAGGTTCGAGAGGTAGAGGCACAAGAGCAGCAACCATTTGATATACAGTACAATGTACCTGATTGGCTCAGGGATAGGATGAGGAGAAGCCCCAGCGAGGAGATTGATCCAGCAGTTGAAATGGAAGAGTTCTTGAACAAGATCAATGCACCTCCACAGAAGAAGTGTTGATGTGATTTTTGTGACCTCACCAACCAGGTAGAACAAAGTTTCCAAATGGATACCCTATTCTCTCTTGAACAAAGTATTCGACGTGCTAAGATTGCAAGTGAGATCACACCGTCAACTCCAAGGTTCTTTAAATGCGAATAGGCTCAGTTTGGTTGATGTGTATATGCTGTGTACTCACGAGGGGACTTATGTAGTTGTTCAAATGCGTGTAGTAACAACCAATATGTTCTTTTGAAGGGGATTTTTGCGCGAATGATTTAGCTTTATAATGCAAGTTTCCTAAAACTAACCAAGATTATGCAGAATTGAATGGTTGCAGAGATTTCTAAAATCTAACTTCTAATCTAAATGCAAATGGATGTTACGCTCAACTTAAATGAACTTCGACAAACATTGTTTATCCTCCTATTGGACAGCGTCAACAAAGTAAGTGCAATCTTCAAAGGGTGAAAATGATGTTCAAATCACGATTCAATAGAGCAACTACCATCACAACGATGCATAACTACCTATGAACCTTGATCGAAGTTAAGAATAAAAAGTCCAGTTGACCACACAGGACGTGCTTACCATCAGCAAGAACGTTAGTGGTATGGATAAAAGAAATTCACTTATATCAAGCATAAACATCCATGTCTAACTACAAGCATGAAATTAAGTTCCTAATTGAAGTCAAAGGAATAAGAAACCTCACGCATTCCAAACAAAGTTGAAATTCACCATCAATGAAAAGCTTTATTAAGAATAATCTTTTGTGACAATCTCTTACAAAATTCTCTAAGGGAGAATTCCCCTTCTTCTTCAACAATGCAAATGAAAAACTACTCTAACTTAAAAGCTTCTACTCTCTATTCTGCTTCAACAATAGCTCTCTACTCTCTGATTCTATGACTACTATAGTACAAATGAGGGGGACTCCCCCTTATATAGCTGGCCTGTTTCAACCGACGGCCCAGACCAAATTACAATGGAGGGCTCAGATTGAGCCACCTCAGCCCTAGACGAGTTTGCCCTAAAAACCGCCAGAAGGTGGAGGAGTGGCGTCATAAATGCTCCCAAAATAGCAGATTCCTCCTTTGACCACCATGAGCAATTAATGCCCACTAACCTTCTAGAAGATTCTCGTCCATGACCCGGATTCCTTTGCTCTTCTCTCTGACCGCGTACGCTATGAATCGCGCCAGCACTGAGTCGACCTCTTCCTCTGAAATTGATGGAGTGAGATTCAGCTGATACTCCAAGATGGCCACCATCTGCTCATGTTTCTCACAAGATTTTCCCCAAGTCTCGATGGAATCCTGCGTGCCCTGAATGATTGTTGAAAACGTGGAGATGTTTTCAAAATCCAGCTGAGAAAATGTCCTCATCTCTGTAAAGAATGGCTGCAATCTTGCCCTTAATCGTTCTGCATCTACCTCCTCATTAGTGAGCCTTCTTGCGAATACTGACTCCAAAGTGTTGAGAATACTCTCACGAATATTCCTCATGGCCTTTCTGATCCTGGAAGACTCTATCGCTGCAGTGTCAAAGAAACTCTTCCCTGTGAACGCTGCTGAATGCCATCCACGGAAGTCATATCTATCACCCGCTTGAATTACCCCTTCATTCACCAGAGTTTGCGTGGGAACACGCATCAAAACAGCAAGACGTGGGATAGTATTGTCTTGAAAGATGTGGGTATCTCCCCAAGCCTGCTCAACATTATCCAAACGTGAAAGAATATCGGAAGCATTTTGGAATGCTGAGACGAGATCCGCCATGAACTTTTCTGCCTCAGCACGGACACCATTCACCCATTTATCTCCTTCTCGTACAACCCTCTTCACTTCTTCCAAGCCGCTGATCGGCTCACGTGGCACCTCTGGTGGAAGCTCTGCTGCTGGATTACCTTGAGCAACAGGATGTGCGAGATTTTGCACATACTCAACCAACGCTCTGTGCTCTTTCTTCAACCTTTTATACTTTCCTTCTTTCTTTACCAGCCTATCTTTTAATGCCTGAAATGAACTTTCAGCTTCTTCCACCACCTGCGCTCCTGAAGGGCGTCCCAACTCAATTGTGGTGATTGTGTACTTCTCCGGCATTGCATCGCTTAAATCGTGATCTTCTTTTGGGGCAGCGATGTGAAGGCTACGGGAACCGGCTTCATTTGTTTCTATCCTTGTATATTTTCTCGCCCTCTTCCGCTTTGGCGACTTGCTTGTTCTATTCAAGAGTTCCTCCATTTCAATTGCTAGGTTGGCGTCATCATCCTGGTCCCTTCGGATTGCCTGTGAAAGCCAATTTCGCTGAATATCATAAACAATCAGAGGCTGCTCCTCAGTGGCTTCTACTTCTCGAACTTCCTCCCGAGCAGTATCTGTTGGAGGCTCAATTATCTCGACCTCTTGATCACTCCCCTCATGTGTCCCAACATCTTCCTCTCCGAAGGAATAATCGAAGTGGGTATCCATGTCCGTGTCTTCCCCTTCATCTCGCTTACTGGCAGCCTCGGGATCATTCACACTTTGAGTATCCACTTCCCTTGGCATTGGCTGATTAATTTCTCCATCCTCTACCTCTTCATTTCTCTTAGCTCTCTGACTAGCAAATAATGACACTTCATGCACACTAGAAGCATGAGACACCAACTGAGTTGAGGACGTGTCTTCCGATCCCTGAGGCTCTGGCTGAACGGGCTCCCTTCTTTTTGGTTCCGGACCTCGTGTGAGCTGCTTCTTCCTCTTTGCTACCACTGGCGGCCTTCCATCACCCATGAGGTCATATGTGAGAGCGACTGACCTCCTCCTTAATCTATTAACACGCTCGTCCACCCAAGCTCTCGTAAACGTCATGACTGGGATAAATAGAGTGTCTAGATCCACAATCTCCGGCTCGGCCCAATCTATAGGTGGTATAGGTGTGTTTTTCACCGCTTCAAAATCCGGATGGGTGACCCTAGTATCCTCCTCCAGTTGATCCGGCACCTTAATCACCTCACACTCCCTGATTAGCTTTAGAGGCAGCCTTGAAAACGTCCTTTTTCTGATTTCATCCTCGCTTCCAGCATTTGCCCAAAAGTCCTCCAGGTGAGCCTTGTGTTTGTATTCTTCTCCTTGTACCGTTCCTATCATTCCCTTGGGGTCAAAATTCTGTCGGCTCGTGTGAAGAGTCAGCTTGTAGAACTTTAGCTCACCCTCGGCCTCCTTGGCTGCTTGTAAAGTCGGGCATTCCTCGAGTGAATTTCCCAACACAATGGGAAAATGAAGACCTCCCTTCTTCTTTCGCCTTATAATTTTGTCATAGGCCACCAATTGCCTAGACAACTCGAGTAGGATCATTCTGTTAGTGGGGTACCTAGGCAGTTTGTACACATATGAATCATACCCCGGCAGCCTCAAATAGGTAAATTTTGGGAATTGGATGAACCAACACCCATATTCTTCGACCAGCGCCTGAGCCTCCTCGGATAACCTCTGCTGTAGCCTTTGCTGAAGTGTTCTCGTGATGTACATGGTGAAGGCATCATTCACTCTTTGAAAGTCACCAGTGTGAGTAAGATGCAACTGTCTGCACGACTGGTGGATCTTGAATTGATTATAGCCGCAGCCAATGGGCTCCTGGTACGCCAATCCCCTGTACTTGGTCATTCGAGCCAACATATAGATGACATATGAGCTCATATAAAATGTTTTCGTTCTTCTGAGGTTCCGGAACTGCTCATCGATGTTGTCACTTATCATCTTTGCCCAGTTCACTTGCTCATCCCCTTCGAGCACCACACTGATGTAAAAGAACATCCATGGCTCGAATATGAAAGATTGCGGGCTACCATTGACCCTGCTGAGCAACATAATGATGTCGCAGTACTCTTGCTTCAGCTCCTCTGAGATTATTTGTTTCGGTAGCCTGGCAGCAGGTGGCTTTGGCTTGCGCATCCATGAGGTGTTTATTCTTTTCATGCACTTTTCGAAGGTTGTGGCGTACATCTTATCTGCCTTGGCCTTGGACTTATACAACATGTTGTCTGTAGCGAGGATTCCAAACGCCTCGCCGATTGCATCTGGAGCGAGATTAGCCATGATCAAACCATCAGGAGAGGTGATAGTCCGATCCTCAGAATTATAGAAGTTGGCGCACTCTAGGATCAACTCAGGACAACGGACTGCCGGTTGGAAGCCTGCTGCATTGTACAACCCACTCTTCACAATATTCTGTGATGCCTCTGTTGGAAGGTTGCCACCTTGCCCGTACATTCGGCGTATGAACGTCTCGAGGTTGAAGGACCCGAGGTTGGTGTCCGTCAAATTGCCATACTTCGAGATGATCTTTGACTCTGGGATGAAGGACTTCTTTAGGCCCTTGATAATCGCCTGCCTGGAGGCGTTAGCCTCGTTGTTTGCAGCCTTAGTTCCAGCCTTGCTAGTTCCAGCAGCGTCAGCCATCTGCAAAACAAAAGCGAATATTACTCCATCAACTTTTTAAAACAACAACCACGTGAGGCGGCTGGCGGTTGGAGTTGGCTGCAAAAATAAATACAAGTTAGTAGCGTTAGCAGCCAACCTTGATTTCTCAAGAATTAAAACTTCAACCTCCAGCAACTCGCAGCCAAAAGAAATAACTTAACTCCTCACGAAAAATTAACTCTATCAATTTCAACTTCGAAAAAGCGTGTTAAGTTTTAGCAATATTTAAAATCAGCAATTTCGAATTAAAATCAGCAAGCTTATAAATTATAAATCACCAAGTTTGAAATCAACTCTTCGACAGTTATACATCAGCAACTTCGAAGAAAATAAATCCGAAAGTTTTTAAGCGAACAAGTTAAAATCAGCAAGCTTCGATAAATTAAAAAATCAGCTTTTCGAAAGTCACAAAACAGCAACTTCGAAAAGTAATCGAAAATCAGCACTTCGAAAATTATAAAACAGCAACTTCGAAGGCATTACAATTTAAATCCAACCCGATTCTAACACTCAGCAATTTCAAACAACTTGGAAAAAAAAATCAAAGCTCAAGCAACTTCGCATTCAAACAATCTCAGCATTTGAACTCTCAGCATAAATAAATGATTTCAGCATTTTAACTTTTAACTTCAAAGCATTTCGACTTTCAGCAAAACAAAAGCTTCAGCAACTTCGAAAACATACCTCAACAACGTGAAGAAATAAAAATGCTAAACCCTTTTACTTCGAAGCACTTCGCGACTTGCAACCTCGAATCTCAGCAACTCCAACAATCGAACTTTCAGCAACTTCAATCTCAATCTTCAAAAATCGAACTTTCAGCAACTTCTCGAATCAAATCTCACAACTCAATTTGCCAGCATAAATTTCAACTTCGAATCTTGTGAGATGAGAATGAAAATCTTCGGAGTTTTATAGCAAAAGGCTGGCGCTAATTTTAGCAGATGCCTTTTATTCCCTTCATCATGACTGACGCGTTTGCTAATTTTAAAAGGGAATATTCCATTCGTCTGGCAGTTATTATGACAATTTGCTATTCGGGGAGATTCTTTCCTCGATTTAAATTTAAAATTCCCTCCCGACTGCCAGTTACCTCCAGTGATTTCGAGAAAATCATTTTTACATTGATTTGAAGTTATCTCGACTGTATTTTAAAATGGCACTTTTAATTAATTTAGATTTTAATTTAATTGCCAGTTTAATTTATTTTTTTAACGCATTTTTAAAAAAATTGACATCAATTGCCGAAACTGGCTAGGCATAATTTTATTTTCCGTCCGTAATCAACTTCCAAGACAAATTCCCCTTGTTAAATCGTCCGAAATTTTAAAATTGCATGGGTCAAAATCGAAGGGGGAATTTAATATTAGACTTAGGAAAATAATTAAATTAATTTCTCTGTCTTGCTAAGAGAAATTTTAATTCCCTCCGAATGCCATCAATTTAATCGTGCTGAGAAAATTTCAAGTGCCTTCAAAGTCAAAATTTTAAAATTCAATCTCCACTTGATCTCCTTTCAAACGCCTTCTAATTTATTTCTTGCTTTTTGAAAAATTTAAACGCCCCTTTAATTTATTTCTTTGATTTTTTATTTAAAATCCCACGCTTTGATTTTACTCCTCCCAGTCTAGGCATGGTTGAGGGTATTTTTCATTTCCTTCACAATCCCAGGCACATATCATTGTTCATGCTTTGAATTTCAAAAATTTCGATGTCTTCATATTGGGCGACTCAGGCAAATTTTATTCAATACCAATGGCGCACTTGGTCCTTCTAACCTTCAACTTTGTTATAGGCGTATTCCAGAGGATCAACACTTAGTTTCTTGTTTAGGCGCAAATGACCTATCTAGTTTTCATTCTTGGCTTGGGCGCACATGAGGGGTCTCAACTTTCAATTTTCAATACTTAGAGACCTTACAAGTATCTTCTCCTCTCTTTAGGCGCATATTAGATGATGAGCTTTCAATTTATGCTCTGGGCGCAAATGAGAGGTGGAGGTTTCAATTTTAGCACTTGGCGGATTTCCAGATTTTCCAACGCCCTTTAAAAATTTGTCAATTTCTCTTCAAAGCTGGGCGTAAATGGAGGTGCTAAGCTTCAGATTTCAAACGCCTTTAAATTTTGTATTCTTTTCACCTTCAGGCGCATTTTGATAGTTGAGCTTTTAAGCGCATTTTACATAAGCAACCTCCAGTTTGTCTCAGGGCGCATATGGCATAGCCTCCTTCCAGTTTCAAGGGCGCACAACATAGGTTGTACTTTCAGTTTCAACGCCTTAGGCAAAATTTTATGTTATTGTTTTGGGCGCATATGGCATGGTCAGTTTTCAGTTTTGGAAGTGAGGCGCAAATAGCACATGGAGGTTCCAGCTTTGAGAGGGGCGCAAATGGCATGCCTAACTTCCATTTTCAACTTAGGCGCACATGAGACCCAGAGGTTTCAATTTTAACTTAGGCGCATTTGATCTATCAAGGTTTCATTTTTGGCACTTAGGCGCATTTTACCACATCAAGAGGGGCGCATATTGCCTCATCAACTTTCAGTTTGAGCTTGAGGCGCATTTAGATGGGCCTCCGTCTAGTTTTGACTAGGAGCACATTTCATATGATCAACATTCACTTTCAAAACCTCAAGGGCGCATATGACCCATCCGACTTTCATTTTTTAATGCCAGGCGCATTTAGACTATGGAGGTTTCATTTCCAATACTTAGTCAAATTTTTGCAATTTCCCAGGTAGAGGCGCAAATCACATGGTTAACTTTCAATTTCAACAAGGGCGCATATGAGACCCAGAGGTTTCAATTTTAACTTAGGCGCATTTGGGACCTCCATCTTCCAGTTTCACCCAAGGGCGCATATTGCCCATCAAGCTTTCACTTTTGGCCTGGGCACATTTGGCATGGTCGACTTTTAGTTTTAACTTGAGGCGCATTTCACCTATCAAGGTTTCATTTTCAATGCTAGGCGCAAATGGATGGGTCTATGTCGAGTTTCATTTTCAAATCTTCAATGGCGCATATGAGACCAGCAACTATCATTTTTGACACTGGGCACATTTTAGCCATCAAGCTTCCATTTTCATGACTTAGGCGTTTTCTTATGTTTTTGCTTTGGGCGCATATAGCACATGCCACTTTCATTTTGTCATAGGCGCAAATGATATATGGTGCTTTTAGTTTTCAATTTTTACCTTGGGCGCAAATAGCTAGGTGAGCGTTGAGTTTTGGCCTGGGCGCATTTGGCATGGTCGACTTTTAGTTTTAGCTTGAGGCGCATTTCATGCTAAGCTTTCATTTGTCAAGAGGGGCGCATATAGCATAGCCTTCTTTCAATTTGCACACCCCAGGCGCATATTAGACCCCCTGCTTTTATTTTAATGACTTAGGCGCATTTTGCCTACCCAGCATCCATTTTCAACATTTCAACATTTTCTTGCCAAATCAACTTGTAAGGGCGCATTTGGGCATGGCTACGTTCATTTTAAATGCCTTAGTGAAAATTTTCATTTTATCACCTTCATTGACCCAGGCGCATTTGGCATATGGAGGTTTCAATTTACTTAGGCGCACTTGACATAGTCAACTTCCATTTTGCATCCTAGGCGCATATTAGACCTTCCACTCCAAGTTTTTAACTTAGTCGTTTTCTTATCCTTGCTTCCTTGGGCTGGGCGCAAATGAGAGGGTTTACTTTCAGCTCCAACACTTAGAATATTTCCATCATTCCAACCTTCTTGGGCGCACTTTAACCCTGCTACATCAAGTTTTCCAGACTTAGTCAATTTTCCGCCTCTTGAAAGCGAGTTTCACTACCGGACTCGAAATTTTATCCATTTTAGCAAATTTTACGCCTGCCGCCAGATTTAAGTTGATTCTCCGTGGTCAACCCTAGCTCGCCTTGACTTTCTATTTTTAGAAAGTTCTTTTAATTTTGCGCCGTTGACTGGATCGTGACCCCAGAAAGCCTGATTTTCACCTTGCTCTGAATTTCAACTGGTTCGTGCAGTCAGCAACCTGATGCCTGTTTGTACCTGCTATTTTTAGCAACCTGCTAAAAATAGAAACTGCTCAGAAAGTCTTCAAACTTTGCGTGTTGAATGCCCAAAACATGGTGATCGTCACTGGATGATGCTTCTGCGTGAATGTCAGGTTCCGCCCTTGATTTTAGGAAACCCTAATTTCCGGTCTTGACCTGCTAAAAATAGCAACTGCCTGATTCTTCATTCTCTGTAGCTCTGTTTGCTTTGGAATTCGTGCCACGGACTCCTCATCACCTGTTCGACCTGTACTCGCTGAGTTCTGGTGCTGACCTGCCAATTATAGCTGCTGCCGAAGTGACTTACTATTTATAGTAAGTGCCTGTTTCTGAGATCTCTTTAGCTCCGTTTGCTTTGAAATTTGGACAGTGTGCCCCTCGGTGGTGAACTTGCCTGTGTATGCCGATGCCGAGATCAACTTTCTATTTATAGCCCTCGTCCAAAACACCTTACTAAAAATAGCAGGTACTCTGATTGCCTTCAAATTTTGCCAACATACTCTCGAAAGGATGCTGATCATGGTGGGTACTTCAGTTTTGAACATTTTGACCTCTGACTCCTCATTTTTAGCTCTGAAGCTCGAAACCCTAATTTTGTGCATGCTGCTCAGATGAGCTCCGTTTGACCTCGTTTCAATTGCATGCTAGTCAGTTTGCAGTTCTGAAGTGTCGAGTAGGCGCCCGAAGTGATACTGCTAAAAATAGAAAGCGGCACGAAAAGTGATCAATTTGTTTAGCAGGATGATCTGCATGTCATCTTTGCGAAAAATATTGAAAAACCGGAAAAACCGGAAAAATTTTCAGCAATACGCGTAGCGGCTAAAATGGTAAGTTCGAAGAGTGAATTCGACTCCATTTTGCGTATTTACTGCCGTCGCGGCTCTTGGAAAACCCAGAAAGAAAATGCCGACATGCGCTGAAAATGTCTGCATGCAAACCCTAATATCAGCCTCCGAAGGCCGAATGCTGAAAGTCATCATCCTGCTTTGCATGTCACATCATTGCGAAGGTCCCGAAAAACCCACAAGGAATCTCCGGACATGCGTTGAAAAACTCTGCGTTTAAGCCCTGAAAATTGCCTCCGAAGGCAGAACTGCTAAAAATAGCAAGTTGTCCGTTTCTGCTCAAAATTTGCCAAAAGTGAACTTGGAGTGCTTGGAGTGCAATGAAGTTGCCAAAATGTGAAAATCTTACGAAAATCAACCCTAAACTGACACTTACTAAAAATAGAAAGATGGCAGAATTCAGTGAAAATTTAGGGGATGCTTGCTGAAAACATGGTAATAACTCTGCTAGGCTCAAAAGCTGACAAACCAACTCAATTTGATCTCAATATGACCTAAAAACGTGAAACCCTAATTTCAAACTTGGTTGAATCTTACGTTCAAGCTTGCTGACGGGAGCGTCCCTCGAAAAGCAGACAGCGGAAAAGAAGCAGAACGAGAGAGAAAGACAAAAGCAAAGCCAAAAGACCAGAATGGAGCAAAAATTTATGGGTCCCCATTTTAGATGGGGCGATGTGTGAAAAGGTCACAACAAGAAGAGAGCACGAAAATTTTCGAAGATATCAACATATGAGGATGCCTCTCGCACCCTTCACATGGCTGTGCCACAAGTTGATTGTGATCGAGATGAAGCAGTCCCAGAGAATTACATGGTCACAACTTTGGAGTTAGGACGCCCCACTGGTGCGCAGATTGTAGAGGAGTGTGATAACTCCTACCTCGCCCTCAAAGACAAGTTATTCAAGAAGGAAGGAAAGTATAAAAAGTTGAAAAGAGAACACAAGGCTTTAATTGGATATGTGCAGCAGTTGTCTCGTTCTCGTGGGCAGGAGATTCCAGTGATAGAGCCTCCAGCAGAGATACCTAGAGAGTCAGTTAGTGGCTTGATGGAGTTAGGGAAGATGGCACAGGAAGCAGACAAGTGGGTCACAGGAGTTCGTGCTGAGACAAAAAAGTTTATGGAGGACCTTGCTTTTGCTTTTCAGCAAGCTTCTAGTATTTTGGCACGAATGGAGGCAGTTGATCAAGCTTGGGGTGATGCTTCTGTCTATCAGAGCAAAGTTATTCAACGTCTTGAGGCATTGAGGCATGTCCCTTTGCGGTTGCTGATTGATGGAGGGGTCATTCAGGAGAATGACAGGTATGACTTTTCCATATGGTATTCTTCAGCAATCACGGGACCTGGTTTCTTCGACGCAGCACAAGCAGATTCAACCAGGATACGGAAGGCGATGGCCAACATCATTGATGGGGTTCAGAATACTTTTGAGGCCATATTTGCTAGGCGGTTGAATCCAGATGAGGTGAATATTGATAATTTGAGGGGTAGGTTGGTGCCTTTCTTTTCAGAGGTGAAGACCTTCACACAGGATGACTTTGAGAACACCTCCACTTTCTCCAGTTTGATTCAGAGCACGCAGGATTCCTTAGCTGCTTGGAGAAAATCTTGTGCCCAGCATGAGACATCAGTCACGGTGCTAGAGTTCCAACTAGATTGTGTTCCACCCATTTCAGTTCAGGAGGTTAAGGTTGTGCTTGGCAGATTCATCAAGTTCGCAGCCAGGGAGAAGGAGAACGAGAATGCACTACTAGACGAGGATCTTCTAGAAGGCTGATTATGGGCATTAATTGCCTTTTTCTATTTTGGGAGTGAGTGGGAATCTTTGATTCATTTAATGTACCACTCCCCATTCTGGCAGTTTTTAGGGTTAGGGCTGAGGTGGCACGATCTTAGCCATTCTATTGATTGTAACCCTAGCTGTCTTTTGGGACTGGGCTATCTATATAAGGGGGAGTCCCCCTCATTTGTAATTCATTAGATATTAGAGATTAGACAGTAGACATTGGACATTAGCATTAGAGGCTAGAGAGTAGAGCATAGTAGACATTTTGCTTAGCATAGTGTGGAGAAGAAAGAAAGTTTTCCCTTTGAAAACTTTTGTGGAGATTGTTGTGTAACACTTTCATGATAATAGATCTTTTCATTGATGGTGGAATTCGTCTTGTCATGAATAGCTAGCAAGGTCTCTTCTTCCTTTCGAATCCAAGTAGCTTAATTTTCATGCAAGTAGTTTACTTTGATGTGTGGTGTTTATTGAGGTAGCTTCTTTTCATTCCATACCACTAGCGGCTTGTTGATGATAAGTTCGCCTTAGTAGTGGAAGTGTTGTGACCTTTACACACATAGCCCCGATGGATAGGGACCCTAGATTTTGCCAGATTCAGGTCTTGGCTTAGGTTTTCTCTCTCACTCTGTCTCTTTCTGATGTCCGCCTTCGAGGGTTGTGCGTCCCGATTGAATTTAAGTGTGGAGCCCGGCCAAGTCTAAAATTAGGGTTTCATCGTTTAGAAATTGAGTCCAGTCGGTAAATTGATGGGAGTGAAAATTGAACTTAACATTGTTGTCGGTAATTATCCAGTGGGGCTTTCGGCAAGTTTCCTTCGGATACGAGGTACTTACTATTTTAGCAGTAAGTGTGGAAATTACAAACAATTTGTCGGCTATTTTGAGATTAAATGATCCTTGACATTGGGCATATCGGTGTAGCATAAAATTGTGGCGAGATGACTTACTATTTTTAGCGATGCGGCCGACACGAATTTGAGGGGTCGGATCACGAGTTTTCTTTACGTAATGGATATTCCTTACAGGTTTGAGACCAGCGATGATGTAACATGCAAGGCAATGACCACTTCGAGGATTCAACCCAGGAGCTATTTTTAGGGTTTGCATATGAGTTTCTTTGCATGTCGATTGATTCTGATGGGTTTCGAGAGGCTTAGCGATGGTGTGACATGCAAACAAGTTCTAACTTCGATGGGAACTTGCTATTTTTAGCGGTCGCGTCCGGCGGTAGCCTCAGCGATTCGAATCACAAAAGGCGTCCTTGATTGCCGCCAAAAACAAGAGCAAGCGGAATCTTTGTCACATATCACGAGTGAATTAGGGTTCCAACTGGAGCCTAAAATGAAGTAAACTTCGAGAATCTTCAAAACGGTGTAAACCACTTGCGTCGGCCATTCTTGGGGCTATCACGCTGGTGAAATTTCAAGTCAAGCCCGGAGCACTTACTATTTATAGTAAGACAATTTGGAAGCTGGCTAAAAATAGTAAATCGATTAAAATGCGTCGTTGTCAGCAGTAAGGTCACGTGGTGAGGAGCGCCTCATTCAAATTTCAACTCGATCGGAGCTTGGGAGCTATCAGAAACCTGGGCTTACTATTTATAGTAAGCCACCTTCAGAAACATGCTAAAAATAGCAGGTCAACTAAAAATGGCAGTGTTGACAGGACATTGAAGCTATGAGGGTGCAGTGCGCAAAATTTCAAGACGTTCCGAGCTTCAGAGATACAAATTCGGAGGACTTACTATAAATAGCAGGGCACGTAAGCTGGCGAAAGATGATGAAAATTTGTCTAAGTCTGGAACTTCATCCAGCAGGCATAAGGAAATGCGCCCAGCTAGTAAGGAGGCATAAAAAATTTCTAGGTGTGAGTTCATCCTTCACACAGGGCAAAATGCGCCCAAGGCACAAGAAGTCAAAAGAAGTCAACGATCTTCGTCCTGCAGGCATAAGGAAATGCGCCCAAAAGAAGGAAGAAAGCTCAGGAGGTTTGAAAAATTTTCTAAGGCATGAAACACATCCGCCTCACCCCTCTAAATGTGCCCAAGATACAAGTTCATCCTTCACAGGGGGTGAAATGCGCCCAAAAGCAAATTGGTCAAAGCAAAGTCAACACTCAAATCCTCCTCCACATCAAAAATGCGCTCATCCTGTAGCATAGGCAAAATGCGCCCAAAAGCAAATTGGTCAAAGCAAAGTCAACACTCAAATCCTCCTCCACATCAAAAATGCGCTCATCCTGTAGCATAGGCAAAATGCGCCAAAGTTGTAGAGGGTCAAAGCAAAGTCAAACATTTTCATCCTTCCCACTAGGCAAAATGGGCCCAAACTTGTGCATGTGAAGACAAAAATTGGAAGGTGAAGAGTCACCCAAGAACGTTGGAGAAAGTTCATCCACCAGCAAGTATAAAATGCGCCAAGTTTGAAGAGAGTCAACAAAGTCAAAGATTTCGTCCTCCATAAGCAAAATGCGCCCAAACTTGTGCATGTCAAGACGAAAATAGAGAAGGTGAAGGGTCACAAGGGACGTGATAGCAAGTTTATCCTTCTCCTACATAGAAATGTGCCCATGTTTGGATGTGAAAAGTGATTAAGGGTGGTAATTGAGGTGAAAATTTTGCCAGGGCGTGGTAAATTCAAGGTGAAAGCTAGGCGTTATCCTCCATCATGTGTAGAATGCGCCCAAGGTGGTGGGCCTTAATGAAAATTGCTGGGCGTGTGTGTGTTGGGCGCCTAAAGCCTAAAGGTGTGTGGCGTGATTTTAAATCCCTCTTCAAATGCTATATGTGCCTAGGGAGATGGGAGTTATAAGGTGTTGAAATATTTTCTAAGGTGGTGAAGGCAAAGTGGCTAAGGCGTGATTTTAAAATCCTCCCAAGTATGCTAGGCGCTTAAAATATTTTAAATAGCTTGAAGGCGTTGAAATATTTGAAGGTGGTGGAAATAAAATGAAGTGTGCTAGGCGCCTCAAGTAGTAAAGGTGAAATATTTTCTAAGTGCTGGAGAAGTTGCCTAGGCGTTGGGCTTTTAAATGAATATTTTCAAGTGTGAAGTGTGAAGTAAGAAATAAAAGCGTGCTAGGTAAATAAAAATTGTTTTTTTAAATGAAGAAGATACTTCTCTCGCTGGCAGATGATCAAATTATTTTCTAAGGGAAATTTTTTCAAAATGCAAGATGATTGAAATATTTTCTAAGGCAAAATTATTTTCCCTTGGAAAATATGCCTAGAGCTCAAAGTAATGAAGTTTTCTGAAGCACGAGCCAATTTTCTCAGCAGTGGAGTCAGAAGTGAATGCTATTGCACAGATGAATTCAAGTTCTTCAGTTTGGAGCAACACAGGATGATCGCAGGCGAAGAATCAATTTAAAATGGTGAAAGTAATATTTTTTCTAAGGTTCAAAATTGAAAAATTAAATGAACCCGTTCGTTGGGTACCCATGGATTCGAGACGTTCTGAAGAAAATTTTCTTCTGGGTACTGGACGTTCATGATGAATGATGGATTTCCAAGTCTTCCAAACTTCGCCGACACTCTTTCAGTGAAGAATTTAATCAATACTCAAATTGTGAATTTTCCTAAGGGAGAATTTTAAATTTTCTAAGGCAAATTTGAATAAAATGTGTTTTCAAAATGAATTTTCTTCGAACGATGAATCTGAAGTCAGTTGCCTAGATAATTTTGTTTGAATTCTTCAAGGATGGATTTTTTCAGAGCAGAAGAGAGTTAAAATTCAAATTCCAGTAACAGAGCTCCGGCTGGTGAGTAAAAAATGATGAATTTAAATTAAATTTTTCGAAAAGAAATTCAAAGGCGCCAGTCAAAGTCAAGTCTCTAGAAGAATAATATTCCCGACGACTGGAGACAAGTGTCAGAAACACCAGAGAGGGAAAATTCGAATTCTTGAAGTGGAGTAGTGGAGTTTTATGGCATTGGCTAAAATTAACTTCTTCTAGAATTCGAGTTTTAGCTATAAAATGGAGAAGTTTTTCACTTGTTTTCACAGCTGAGGAAGTCGAATTTGCTCTGAGAGTGAAGTGGTGCAGTGAATTGTTGTTGGAAGAGTTTGAAATCTGAATGTTGCTGAGTTGAGAAAAGGACGCCTTGAGTTGCTGGAGAGCTTGAAAGAATTCGAATTTTGCTGAGGAATAGAGTTTGCTGAAGAGGCGCACTTGAAAGTTAATCAAATTTGCAGCTGGAGGTACGCCTTTGCTGGTTGAAAAGTATTTGCCGAAGATTGAAGTTGCTTGTGAGAGGTACGACTTTGCTAGTGTTGAGGCTGAAGTCTGATTTGTTGAGTAAGTTGAAGTTGCCAGTTGAAAGGGAGGACGCCTAGAAGTAAGTTGCTGAGAACTCAAAAGTACGAGTTTGCTGATTGCTGATTGCTGATACGAAATTATTGAAATTGCTGATTGCTGATAGTGAAGCCAAGTCATCAAAGTCCATTTAGAAATCTGCTCTAAGTGTGGGAATTTGAACTTATTCAAGAAAAGAAGCTGAGGTTTGCAAACACGAGAGTTATTGCAGCTTCTAGAATTCGACTGCAGCCCCTATACAATGCCTTATTTTATTAAATTTAATTGCTGATGAATGTTTGTTATGTTGCAGATGGCTGAAGCGAGGACAACTGGAAAGGACAATGGTGCCTCAAGACAAGCTATGATCAAGAAGCTGAGCAAGACATTCATGCCAGAATCGAAATTCATTTCAAAGCTGGGCAAGTTGACCGACACTAACCTGGGCTCTGTCAACCTGGATACCTTCAAGAACAGGCTGTTTGGAATTGGAAGTCATCGGGCTTCAGCCACTTCGCACAACATTGTTAGTGGATTATATACAGGCTGCGGAGTTTCCTTGACCATTCGGTCTTCGGTGATAATGGAGTCGCTAATTGCTACGAGAAGGAACCGCCATTGATTATATGTCACTGATGGCCAAAGTGCCTTAATCTTACTCCGTGACCATTGGTAGAAGCTTTCGGGATCTCGGTGCACAGAAACATGATTTACAAATCCAGGGAGCGAGCGGAGCGGATGTATGCTTCTGCTTTCGAGAGATACATGGATACAATTAACACCCACTAGATGAGCACTCCTAAGCCATCTCGTGCGAAGTTGCCAAAACAGATCATAGCGGAGGACCTGAAACAAGAATAATGTGATCTCATCATGATGCTGAGCAGGGTTGGTGGTTGCCCACAGTCTTACATTTTTGAGCCTTGGATGTTTTATTACATCAACCTGGTGCTAGAAGGCAAGGATTATGTCAATTGGGCTGAGATGATCAGCGATAGTATACATGAGCAGCTCCTGAGCTTGAGGAGGACTAAAACGTTTTACATGAGCTCCTACCTTATTTATATGTTGGCACGAATGACGAGGTACAGGGGGATTTCATATAAAGAACCTGTGGGATGCGGCTCTCATCAGTTCAAAATCCATGAGGCGTGTCCACAGTTGCACCTGTCGAGCACAACCCACTACAAACCAGTGTTCCACGGGCCTGGGGGACGAGAAAACGGGGGGACGGGGAAACGCGTTTCGGAGATGGGGGGACAAAGGGCCTAAGTTTGGGGACGGCGGGGAGATGGCGGGGGGACGGCGGTGGCGGGGTGGTGGGGTGGTGGTGCTGATATAGTTACAAATATACTTATAGTACTTGAAAAACTAGTTTTGAAAGGATGTATAACAGTATAACAGTATAAGAATTACATTTCAAATGAAACTATAGGAAATTACTCAAATTACTAATTAGTAAAACTATAACATAGCAAAATTTGAAATACTAAATCTAAATACGAAGATATCTTGAATGCTAATTGCTAAATAAAATTTGACAAATGAAATTGTTTTTGTAAAATTGAAGGTAACTAGTGGAGAGTACCTAGAAAATCAAATGAATTCAATGGGAGGTTGTGGGCAATGCCCCTAATGGGTTTGAGGGTTAGCGCCCTTAGTGGGGGTCAGTGATTACTTATGCACGAATCCCCAGAGGCGGCTGGGAATCAGGCAGCCCTTCTTCTCTGAGGGCTCTGGGGCAGCCCACCATGAAATCGAGGCGGCATAAAGAATCTGCTCAAGCTAAGACCTCAAAACCACACAAACCTTCATGGTGTACATCATTTTGCATTAACAATAAAACCCCAAATTAAGACCATCAAGCCGGACAAACCTTCATGGAACCACATCTCCCGGTCTCGAAACTCACAGGCGTCTCCTAAGGAGACTTGGGAGACTTAGGCGTCTCCTAAGAAACTTAGGCGTCTCCCCGTCCTCAAATCTCCCTTGGGAGCGAGGCACCCGTCTCCGTGAATACCCGTGACGGTGGCGAAGGAAGACGGCGGGAAGGCATAGATACCAGATCCCAGGTCGGCGTCCCCACATTTTGGTGCATTTTTGAGGGGAAAGCAGCGTCCCGTGGGAACCTGCCTACTACAAACGTGTCAACGATTCATTCACTATGTACATCACGAGGCTGCTTCAGGAGAGGTTACATCACAGAATCTCTAGAGATGCCCAGGAGCTAATTGAAAGGTATGGGTGCTGGTTTATACAGTTTCCGAGATTTTCATATATTAGGCTGCAAGGTTTTCCTCATACCCATATAGGCTGCCTAAGTACCCGACAGATAGAATAATGATGCTAGAGATATCCAGACAGTTGCTAGCCTTTGACAAAATTCAAAAGAAGAAAAAGAAAGGAGGGATAGAGTTTCCAATTGTGATGGGCAACTCGGATGAGGTGTGTTCTTCGATACAGGCAGCTAGAGAAGCTGAAAGTGACCTTCAATTTTATCATTTCTCATATCACACAAGTCGACAACACTATGACCCGCATCATAACATCAAGTGGGGGTTGTCAGAGGAATTCAAGCATAAGGCCACCATAGAAGATTACTGGGCTGATGCAGTTGATGAAATTGAAGTAAGGAAAAGAATGTTCTCTCGGTTGCCGATTACTCTGATCAGGGAGTGTGAGGTTGTGCCAGTTCCGGACCAGGTGAACGAGGATATGGATGTTGTACATCCCGATTATGCAGCAGTTCGAGATACTCCACTTCCACCTATAGATTGGTCAGAGCCCGAGGTTGCAGATTTGGATACTCTCTCTATCCCAGTTATGACATTCACCAGAGCCTGGGTTGATAGGCGAGTAAACAGATTGAAGAGTAGGTCAATTGCCTTGACTTACAATATGATGGGAGATCATAGGACGCCCACCACTGGCAGAAAGAAACAGATCACACGAGGTCCAGAGTCCAGAAAGAAGGAAATAGTTCGGCCAGAGCCTCCGCGAGTCACAGTGGCAACACCCTTGGAGACACGCTCTCCAAGTATACAGGAGGTGTCTTTGTTTGCTGATCAGAGGATTGCAGTGAATCAGGTACCGGTAGTACAGGATGATATTCAGCCTCCACGGAGGGAGTCGATTGGCCAGAGTGTAACAACCTATCTGGTCTACAGTTTAATAATTCAACTCTCAACCAAATTTCAACTGAATTGCAACTAACTTGTTTTTCGAAACTAGGGTTTCCAATTTGTTTCCAACTGATTTCAAAAGCAACTAATCTTGTGAGTTTTCAGTTTCAGCTAAAACGAAGGCAACTAACTATTTCCTCCAACCATTTCACGGATGAACAATAAATAAATAACTGTCTAACTAGGGTTTCATCAAACATAATAACAAACTAAAGAGTAACTGTTGGGGCATCATTAACTAACTTCCATTCATAACAAGGTAATGAAATCATCTGTCAATCTTTTCCATTCAAATCTACTTTGAGCAATACATTAATTACATAACAGTAAATGTAGCATATAAAGTACCCAAATGAACATATATTGTACCTGAATTAGCGGAGGTAGGTAACCCTTATGTAGACATCATTAAACTGAAATGTTGATCATCAACACTTGAGAAAAGAGAAATATCATCAAGGGCTTTACCACCCAACCAAGACCTACTGGTCTCCCGAGTTTCTTCAACTGAAGAACCCGCCCTTCACGAGGATAATCAACATGGATCACATTATCATCATGCCTCTGAGCCTGGTGTCAAGGACCTATACCTCCTGATCGACCTAACTAAGGGTACCTCCCAACTAGAAGGCCTCTCTGATCAGTGGTATATCTGGTACTTGATAGCTGACAGATGCTGAATCTAGCATCGTACCTTGGCCAAGGATTTTTATATTGCTGGCACTCTTGTGCCGTTATCTCTGGCACTCCTGTGCCGATATTTCTGGCACTCCTGTGCCGTCAGCTCTCTCACCCTTACTCGACATGATAATTCTTAGAACAAGTTTATAATCTTGCATCAACTGATTCGGTTATTGTTCATTTCTTAGATTAAGGTTAAGCTGATACCATTAAGCATCTATTCATGAAGAGAGAGACTCGGCTTCACGTCTTTCACTTTCTCTTAAGACTAACTGCCTTCTCTAAACAAAGAATGTTTTCATTGAGCACCTATGACCTACGACATATTCCATTAAGTGGTCTTTTATTCAACTTTGTATTTTGGACCCAAGTTTATATTTCAAGGTCTGGTTAACTTTTGCAACTGAAAAATGATATGTTAGCCAAAACATGACAAGTGAAGAAGTCAAAGTCTTGGCACCCGTAAGGATTCTCCAGATTTATCAAACTTTGTATGAGAGAGATCGGTGCCAACTCTGATACCCAAAACAGAGTGGAAAGATTACTTATCTGAATTCGTTTAAGACTGTCCTCAGTCCAGATTTGGTTCTCAATCTTTTCTTAAATTTTATGGTTAACCTCCTAGTTAAGTAATGTGTATAGAGAGAGACAAATTTAGCTGATTCGATATAATGTCCTTCCAGTTCTTACCCAATTACAAGCTAGTTAAGGTTCTCGGATTAGAGAAGAGGTATGCCCTTAACCAATTCAGCATTTATGAATAGCGTGAACTCATTTAAGACAAAGTGAAATAATGCTCATGAAAACTTCAAGATATTTTGGACTACTTACAAATTTAGATGGCAGAGTAAATCGGTTTCCATTCAAGGAATTTCTCAGATGTTAACAACAAAGTCCATTACCGTATAAGCTTTTGAAGAAAGGATGAAAGACCTGCCCTTAAAATGAGTGGTACTAAGATACATCTGTTGATATATATAAACTGCCAAGTCTTTGATTGGAAATATGATGTTATTCATTAGCAGCACAACATCTACGGATGATAATCGTCTTCCACACTATACTAGACATTAGGTTAGAGGATGTGTGTTCTCAGATCAACAAACTTTATAGAGAAAGAAGACTCGGATCACATCCAAGAGTCAATACTGATTATAAGGGTTCATGGTAGCAGACAGGTTGTCCTACAAAAGATGGTTGCAGGAAGAGAAGATTATAATTTTCATCATTTTTGGGTTTCCAAATCTCCTTTTAATGAACGGATACGATCACCCAAAGAATTTCTAAATTCAAAAGAAAGGAACAAGGCTAAGACTCCATAATGAGATTGTCTTTTATTTATTCACCAATCCGTTTACCAATTAAATTGACGTTATACTGGTTATGTCCAGTATTCTCTAATTTATCTATTCAGATTTAACTCAGACTAAGAAGAAGAAAGATCTCGTAGCCTGTCCAGATCATCTGACAGAGAAAAGAAGTGTGGTTCACGGCTTCAAAGACAGAATACTTTTCCTAACAATTTCAAGATATCCACTCTACTCAGTTCCAGATGTTAAACAGTGGCAGAGGTTACCCGAATGCAAGGCATATCCAAATTTAGGTTCAAAGAAGGAATGTGCAGGTTGCAAAAATAAGAAAAGATTTGTAATTACACCTCACAGGTTCACCAAGTATATTTATAAACCACGAATAGAGTCGAGCCTTGACTCGGGTCAGAGAATCAAAATAAAATAAACAAGGCTGGTGCTACATGAAGATAGCTTGACAAGTGATGGTCGCCTTACAAGTTAGGCAATAGGATTTGATTCAGCATTGCATACCGTTTAAGGAAAGATCATAACCAGAATCAAATTCAAAGCTAAAACTACCTGACCAAGAATTTAAAATATCATTTCATTTTCAAGTACTTATCTTCTTTGTATTCCGTCGCAGTTGATGCAACTAAGAAAATAATCCCGCCACAAGAGAGGAAGGATTGGATTTGAAGCAACTGGATTCCATGCCGCGCACAAAACGTCCTCAAGATGGTATTCGAAGCAATGGCTAAAGACGAATGTAAATGATTTGGATAACTAAGGCGAAGCCACTTCTAGACCAGATTCCGAGCACAGAGATCGGGGTTTGTTAAAAGTGAAGAGGATGTAAGAATACGGTGGTGAGAATTATTAAACTCCACATATGACTTCGCTTCAGGCCCGGCAAGAGAATACGTTATTCCCAAAAGAAACCCCCTATCCAACACCGAGAGAGAGATGGAAGTATCAGAGCTCGTCCTGACGAAAAAAAAGACAAAAGTGAAGAATGAAGGTCGGATTTTCCTTAAGGAGTTTCCCAACGGTTCCAAGAATCCTTTCATCTGCCCAGTCTTGGGCGTTTCTCCACCTGGAGGATGAGGTTCCAGAAACCCGCCTCAAAGACCCCCCCGACACCAAAGAGATTTCCTTCCAATTTTATGCCGACATTAATATTTACAATGTTATTTAAATATTAAAACATTAGTTCGTTCCTCTCCAAGGTTTCCAATGTTTATTTATATCATTTATCATTCAAATTCATACTTCTTTTTAAATCATAAAAGATGCATATATATATTTATATATATATTTACATTGGCCTAGGTAATTGATTAATTAAGTTGAATTATTTACGACCAAATTACGACTTAGATACTTGTCATACACCGACTCGAGGTAGATGATAAAATAGATCCATTGTTAACCATGTCCTCTCCCTGACGATGTTTCCCTTTCTCTCGTGGCATTGGCAATCCTGCATCCACTGACAAGGATTATGGTTAGATCGTTCTCAACGGCTAAATAATATGTATTTAATTTAAATCTCATGATCTCATTCAACTTCACATGAATAATAAATTCACTTGCAAGATAAGGAGTTCGTTAACATTACAGTTACAATAAAAGAACGTTCATTGCATTATCAATGTCGTAATCTCATGAAAGCAATTATTTGCAACTAACATTGCATTCAAAATGCATAACCAACATATAGTCTGGATGCGAGGGATGTGACACAGAGTGCCAACATACCTGTTAAAATTGATCAGCAGGATGATGAGGGGACTATGACTGACCCTCAGTTTCAGCAGGAGTTAGATGTGGCCATGAACGAAGATGATGATATAGTGTCAGGCGATACTCAGCCACTTGAGGACGATGAGCCTCGCCAGAATGATGAAGAAGTTGAGCAGGTTAGAGAAGTCGAGGCACAGGAGCAGCAGCCCTTTGACATACAGTATGATGTGCCCGATTGGCTTAAGGATAGAATGAGAAGAAGCCCCAGTGAGGAGCTTGATCCAGCAGTTGAGATGGAAGAGTTTTTAAACAGGATCAGTGCACCTCCACCGAAGAAGAAGGCAAGGAAATTTTCGAAGATTTCCACTGAGGATGGCTCTCGTACCCTTCACGTAGCTGTCCCACGAGTTGAGTGTGACCGGAATGAAGCAGTTCCTGAAAATTATGTGGTCACCACTCTGGACTTGGGACGCCCTACTGGTGCACAGATTGTTGAGGAGGTGATAACTCCTTCCTGCCCTCAAGGATAGGTTATTCAAGAAGCGAAGGAAA
>VDFB02044334.1:0-16544 GCA_007258455.2 Sequoia sempervirens | reverse complement strand
CTAGGGAGCTATGAAGGAGCAATAGAAGGAATACAAGAGAAGCACATATGACTACTAATGAAAATGAAACTAGGTGTGAACAAGAAACCCAACTCCTTCAATCTCTTCCTTTAGTTTTACAGGGAGTAGCGATAACCATAGAAGAAGGAAAAATAATGGAACCCTTTGGTGAGAATGCACAGGGTATGGAGAAAAGGTTTGTGTCACATGAGGAGAATATTCATATTGATACTAATATTCAATACTTTCATGTTGAACTGACTCCTAAAGTCACTGTCAACCTTGCAGAACAAAGGACCACTGAATAATCTCCCCAAACAAAAAAGTAGGAGTTGAATGCACCAGTAGAAAATGAACAAGAACCTTTGGAGACACCCCTAACTAGAAATCAAGAAGCAGAGGAAGAATTTGAGAAGGGGAATCCTTTTTTAACAAATGAGGAAATTAGTGACCTACAAAACTTAGTAACTAAACTGACAAAGGAGAATCCTCTATCAGCAAAAGAAGAGATAGAAGGTTTGCAAGGTTTGGTAGCCAAGTTAGAGGAAAATCAAGCATTGCAGGATTCATAGGATAGGGTGACTGAGGAAAATGAGACCCTTTAGAGATAGGTTCAAGATGCGTGCTCTCTTGATTCCTCACAGACATAAGAGATTTGACAACTCAAGGTAACACTTGAATAAATAGATGCCTCTAGAACATCCCTCATGACCATTCAAGAACATAAAAAGTAGATGTAAGCATTATACTAGTCATGGGTTAAGGAATTCACTGACACAATGCACAAACTAGCCCCTTTTGCTCCTGGTTTGTACTTTATACTCTTTTGCATGACGACATGCAAAACCCTAAGTCGGGGGGAATGATGAGGGTGACATGTATTTATTTTACCTTTGTATTTTCCTTTAAACCTTATCATTTTGTAGGATTTTATGTTGCTCTTGTCACCATTTGTTAATGAGCTGACGATATTTTATAAAATACAAGAAAAGATGAAAACCTATGAATCTACTGAAATCCTTTGACTATTTTATTGATTTTCTCAGTGATTTTGGTACCAGGGGATGCTTAATGGATGGCACATGGACAAGGGCATCGGTGGAATAGAGTTGAAGACCATTCAAGAATTATTTTTCATTTTGGTTAAACATGTGTTGAGTTGTATTTATCTGTTTTAAGTTGTTATGTCATTTTTTAACGATGGAAAAAGACTCCAAACTATTTTCAATTATCTTTTAAGGTTGTTGGAAATAGGCCAGAACAACCAAAGACTCTTCTATTTTTTTATTTAGTAGTGCTTATAAGTCTAATCGGTCTATGGTATCTATAAATATGTAAGGCGAGACTCATTCGATAGATGATAATAATATCATTTCTATAGATCTCTATTTTTTGACTTAAAATACTGTGAAGTTATTTGAATGAATGTTGGTTAGCGTGGAGTAGCTTGTGTGTGTGAGACCCATCACTGATAGTCAAAGAAGGCATGACCCACTTCATCGACTACCGGATGATTACTACGATACGATTGCATCGTGTGGTAATAAGTGTTTAGTCTTACATTGATTTTTTTGTGATCGAACTAGTTTACAATTATCATTGTTTACTATTAATGTGTGTGAGTTTCATTCAGCAGATTGCATTCGATAAATATTACTACGATAGGATTGCATCATGTGGTAATAAGTGTTTAGTCTTACATTGATTTCTCTTTGATTGAACTAGTTTACTATTATCATTGTTTACTATTAATGCGTGTGAGTTTAAATGGTGTGGTTTAGTGTGTTTCATTTTTGTTCTACCTTTTTATTATATTATGTTCTTCATGTGTAATAGTAATACTATTTGCTATTTTTTTTAATCAGTTTCTGTTGTAGACTGTGTAAATATAGGCTCTTGTCACAAAATTGACAGGAGGACTGAGAGTTAGATTGTAGAATAAACTTAGGAAAAAAAATTGAATTCATCCACACTTGAATTTCTAGGTTTAACCCTTAGGCAAACAACCCCAATATCTTTCACAAGTTCATGACCCTCGGATTGACATCGAGGAATAAACTAAGGAAACTTCATAACACTCAAGGGTTGATTCAGAATCATATACTCAAATTAAGATAGAATTACAAGGATAACTTTACCCATAATATCAACCACAATTTAATCCAATCACCTTAGTCGTGCAACAACAACAACAACAAGAAGCTTAACAATATGCCCAACAACAAAAATTACTTGTGTAACAACAAAAACAACAAGGTTTATACTATAACCCTCAACAAAACGTCGTCAATTTGAACACATTAGGAACATATACACCTACACCATCATCACCTTATCCTACACCATACTACACACCATAAAACACCTCATCATATCATAATCCCATGTATGCTTCATCCATCATTCCACAATACACAACATATGTTCCTCCACCTAGTCCACAAGACGATATGGCAATGCAACTCAAGGTGTTAACACAAGAAATGTAGGATATCCAAATGGGAAAAATGAAGAAACCCCATACACAAAACCTATGCCCATATCCATTTGATTGAAACATCAAAATGGTAGTGTTCCCTCCCAGTTTTGAAATCCCCAAATTCAAAAAATACAAAGGGAGAGGAAGTCATATGCACCATATCAAAGAGTTTAAGGTCATGTGTATGGAGGTCACTTATTATGAGTCCTATTTGATGCACCTCTTCCCGCGAAGTTTAACAGGTCCTGCCATGGACTGGTTTTCTCAATTGCCTCCAAGTATCAAAACTTTCCAACAAATCATTGACAAATTCATAGATCACTTCTCCTTCAATCTTGACATTGACGTAAGCTTAGAAGAGTTATATACTCTCAAACAAAACAAGGGAGAATCTTTTTCCAATTTCTTGTAACAATGGAGGCAAAGAGCAAGTAAAAGAAAGTGGGAAATTCTTGATGAACAATGAGTGGGCATTATCATATCAAATCTAGATCTAGATCTATCCTTCCACTTGAAGATGCAGTGTGTCACATCTTATGACGAGCTCATCCCTAGGGCCCTTAACATCGAGAGATCTTCAATCTCATAGGGAAATACTCAAACCTCCAAAGACAACCATCCATCAACTAGTTCAAATGACAAGCCTCGTGTCTAGGCTAAGAACAAAAATGTAACAAATGATGGAGTGGTAGATGCTAAGATAGTCCTAAGTGCTCCTAGGCCAAACAACAATCAAATCGCTAATGTTCAACCAACTATACAACAAACAACACCACCACAAAATAATCAGATCAACAACATCGAAACTCAACATAGACGAACTCCCAAATAGGAACAACAATCTGAAATACAAATACACACAGTTGTCAAAACCCATTCAGACTATCAAGAAGAAATTGGTAGAGTCAAACTTGATAATGCTTCCAAATTTTGAAAACTACTAAGAACTGCAGGATAAACTACCCTGGTACAATGAAAAAGATCTTTTTGAATTTCACAAAATCAAATGACACAAGACAAAAAATTGCATGCAACTCAAAAACATTATCCAATATCTTATACACAACAACACCATATCTGTTGAGGTACCAACCAGTAATTAGGATCTTAAGATATACAAGACCCCTATGCCAAATCATAGCAAATGAAACAACACTAGGAAAGATAAATATTATACAAATGTACAACATACCTATTCCAATGTGGTCACCTTCTGTGATAGCGTCATTACTGTCATCACCATTAAAGTGCCTAGTGTGAATGTGGAGTCACCACACGATGTGGAAAAGTCACCATCCAAGGAGTCCCATCGTAGTCTAGGGAACAACCTACTCATCCAACAATAAGCACTAGCAAGTACAATCTCTTATATCAGCTTAAAAATACCCCCACATAGATTTCTATCTTATAAATATTGAGTTTATCCCCATGCATAGGGAAATCTTAGAGGAAGCTCTGTTTGCATTGTTCGTCCCTAAGGGTATAGATACTGAACAATTTTAAGATTTGGTAGGGAATATCACTAATCATCTTCTCACCTTCTCAGAGCAAGACCTACCATTGTAACCATCTCATAATTGTGCTTTAAACCTTGAGGTCATCGTTCATAAGAACAAGGTTAAAAGATTCATAGTAGATGGAGGTGTTGGTTCGAACATTTGCACCCTTCAGTTGATAAAAAATATGGGCTATTCAGATGATAACTATTGAGAAAATAAAGAGCACCACCATCAAAGCATATGATGATCAAGAATGGGTATCACAAGGCATTATCGCATTACCCATCCAAGTGGGACCCATCATCACAAAAAACTACATGCCAAGTATTAGACCTTGATCTTCCCTACAACATCCTGCTTGGTCAATCCTAGATCCATGCCCTAAAATTTATAGCTTCAACCTACCATCAGTGTGTAAAGTTTCCTTTTGAAGGTAGAGAAGTTACCATCCATGGAGATCCTGAGCCTTTTTACTACTACAAGAATCTTAAGGCCAAGTTCTATAAGATCCCCCAAATACCCAAGAATGAAGAAGGGCCTATACCTTCTACCTCATTTGTTGACCCATCATCTCTTATATCTACCTCAGAAAATAAAACACCTGTTGTGCAAAACATACTTGACATCAAATTGGTGATCCAGGATGATGGTTGTGGAAACTATAAGCTAACAAAGGATACTTTTGTGTTGGGAGAGCTACCTCTTTCCCCTAAATCTCATGGGAAACCCATACCTAGCAACAATGTCCTTGAAACTATCAAGATGACAACTACAACCTTCACCAAGTGGGGGGACCTGAACAAAGAAGATGTCAATGAGGAGGATGTCTCTAAACTGCTATATCAAGATGAATGACCCGTCCCTGTTCTTTCCATGGAAGATGACAACAAAGGCTTGCAACTAATGAAGGGAATGGGGTATACCAAGAATGAGAAACTAGGACAAAATGAAAATGGTTTTCTAGAATCTATCGTTCTTGAGAAACATCCAAAGAATCTTGACCTAGGTTGTACTACTAGCAAGGTTACCCTTATTAGCAAAGGTACTTCCACTAAACGGGCTGAGGCTTCTTTTTGGTTACCAAAATCATGTGATACTACCCTAGATGACTTCCCCCTTGATGTTGCTGACCTATTTGAGAATAAATCCCTCTTCATTATATCTACATCATCCTTCACCCCAAGAAATTGACCAAATGAAATACACCTAGTATACCCACAACTCATTGACTTGGACCAACAAGGACCACCAATTCTACATTTATTTGAAAATGATGAAAAAATATTAGAATTCATGGAACTTCACAACAACTTATCATTGGAAGATCACAATTTTTTTTTACATAGAGCTCGACAGAAGGGTGTACTATGGGGAGATCATTGAATCCTTCAGTCGAAAAATTGATGACATGCAACTAACTTGTAGATTTTTGAGTGAAAACCACACTGTGGCACTCTTTGATCCTAAAATAGTAAAAAGAAAGAATACATCCGAGGGTGAAAACCTCTCTAAGGTTCCCAAGGATGAGGGATTCAATTTCCCCTTAGTGTAATGCATCCAGAAAGTTAGTAGTATTGGCAGAAAAGACCACTTTAGTCAATGTGGAAATGAAAGAAGCACCCAAGATCACTTTGTAAGTTGAATCCTTATTGGATGAAGAACAAAAGAACCTAGCAGCATTCCTAAAAGAGAGAAGAGCTAATTTTTCATATCATACACAGATTTTCCAGGGCTTGATCCACAAGTAGTTGTGCATCATCTAGTAGTCTATCTTGAAGCCAAACCAATAAAGTAGAAGTTAAGGAAGATGCACCCTCAGATAGCACTCTTGGTAAAACTTGAGTTACAAAAGATTTTAGATGTTGGATTCATCTAACCAATTGATTATCTTGAGTGGGTTTCAAACCTGGTACCAGTATCCAAACCCATTAGGGGCATCAGAATTTGTACTAATTTCAGAGACTTGAACAAGGCATGCCTGAAGGATGATTTCCCTCTTCTAAACATCGACATCATAGTGGACTTAATAGCTGGACATGATATGCTATCACTTATGCATTGTTTTTTCAGGCTATAATCAAATCATGATCGCCAAGGAGGATCAACACAAAACTACATTCACTTGTCCATGGGGAACATACTGTTGGAACATGATGCTATTTGTGATAAAGAATGCAAGAGAAACCTATTAGAGACAAATGACCCTCATCTTTCATGACATGATCCACAAAACAGTTGAAGACTATGTGGACAATATTTTGGAAAATTCAAAGAAAAGGAGTGAGTACATACAAGTCTTGGGACCCATCTTCGATAGGCTTGAAGAGTATAAGGTACAGCTAAATCCAAAAAAATGTGTCTTTGAGGTGACATCAAGAAAGATTATAAGCTATATTGTATCACAAAGAGGGATAGAAGTTGATCCCACAAAGGTAAAAGCCATCCTAGACATGGAACCACCAAAAACATCGAATCCAATGAGAGGGTTACAAGGAAGATTGCAGTCCATCATGAGGTTCATAGCATAGTTATCAGACAAGATTCATCCTTTCTCGCCTCTTCTCCATAAGGGAATAACTTACAAATGGGATGAGAAGTATGATAAATATTTCCAATAGATCAAGGACTATATATTGACACCTCCAACTCATGCCACCAATATCAAACAAACCATTGATCTTGTATATCTTAGCAACACTAGCAACATTAGGTTCTCTTTTGGTACAACAAGATGAAAATGGAAAGGAAAGAGCTATTTACTACATCAGCAGGACCTTAGTGGGATATAAAATGAACTATTCATCCATTGAGAAAGCATGTTTAGTAGTAGTTTTTGCTTCATAAAATTTTAGGCACTACATGCTATCACATCAAATCAAACTCATTGCAAATATCGACCCATTAAAATACCTATTATCCAAAGCAACTATTACTGGGCAAATGGCCAAATGGGTAATGATATTGATTGAATTTGACATAGAGTATGTGGAACGCAAGGTAATCAAAGGTAAAGTGATCATAGACCAACTACAGAGGCACCTATCTATGCAAAGAATCCATTAATATCTGAATTCTCAAATGAATTAGTATTCCTTGTCAATGTAGCAAATTAGTGGAAGATGTACTTTGATGGATCATTCACCCAACATGGATCAAGGGCGGGTATTCTTTTCATCACCCCACAAGGTGATTTCATTCCAAAGTCATATAGGATATCATTTTTTGTGTACTAACAACATTGTTGAGTATGAAGCCCTAATCACAAGCCTAAGGATAGCAGTTTAATGATAGATACAAGAGATGAAAGTATATGGAGACTCATAGCTAGTTATCAACCAATTCAATGATGACTACCAAACTAAAAATGACAAGCTTACTCCTTATAAGAAGATGGTAGAGAGTCTCAAGGGCCTTTTTATTGATATAACATTTGAAAAGATCTCTCGCATGAACAACCAAGTAGTAGATGCTATGGAAATGATTGGATCATTGTTAGACATGTCACACAATGTCCTACAATGTGAATTCTTGGTAGAATAAATTTTTGTACCAACTTTCAAAATCCCAGAATTAGAATTTGCATGTGCGATTGTTGGTCTTGGATCCTCGTGGTATCATGACATATTCACCTACCTAAGTAGAGGAACCCTCCCATCTGATATCGCCTCCAACCTTAAAAATAAATTTGTTAAGAAGGCATCCCGATTCATGATCCTAGGTGATACCTTATACCATCGAAGCATCGAGGGGACATTACTACGATGTCTTAACCAAGAGGAAACCTTTACCACTTTAACAAAACTACATGATGGCATATGCGGTTCCCATGTTGGTATATGGCTTGGGAAGACTGTTTATGGCTTCTAGTGTTGTCATTGATGGAAACTAAAGTCATTATCTTGGTCCATGGATTAGGATCTACTTACATCGGTAGAAAATGTAGAAGTCAGTGTGTTATCGGCATAAAGCATGAAGAACAGGGTATCTAGTCAAATAGTCAATCTGTATGCTTCACCGGATCATCATTTTGTGTTGTGGACCCCCAAGAAATTTTTTTGAGCATGTGTGTTACCTTATTGGTAAGTTTTATGGTGTTGCAGTAGTTGGTATATGAGTTAAGAGATTCAGTAGAATGATTTTCTATTTATTTATTCATTGTGGCCGACCCAATGAATGTAGTGTGTCGTGGATGTATAAGGAGTAGTTGTTTAATTATTTCTAAATTTGAGAATATTGTTTTGGGTCCCAGTTATGTCTTAGCTGACTTGTGTGGGTGTGCATTGAATATTTCTCATGATTTGAGCTGACTATTGGAGAATATTTCATATTTTGTAAAAGTCGATTTGAAGCAATGAAATCCTTGTTAGCGGATATATATATGAGATCAGTAATTCACTTTGGTTTATGAATGGTGTGGTGAGAAGGTTTGTGTGTGTGTGAAAAAGTGCAAAGCAGTTGTATGAGCATACATCAGAAGATCTGGGAGTAAATTTTTGCTTGTGTAGCATAAGGTTTTTGTGTAGCAAAGCAGAGCAAAGCATAGAAAAAGTGTGAATTGGATAGAAGGTCCAGAATCTATTTTATGTGCTTCATTGGAACTAAACCAAGGCATTTTTAGATGCTATCCTCTCAGTTAAATTTTTGTTGCAATCAAAAACTTCTTATAAGGCAGTGAGCCTTATTTATTTTGAGTACTGATCTCTAGGCAGTGTGCCTGAATGCAAGTGCATTCTCTTTTGTTCATACTTTTAACAGAGTATAAATTGTGGATTAATCTCCGCTGTGGTTTTTCCCCTAACAGGGTTTCCACATAAAAATATTGGTGTTATGGTGCTTTGATTATCTTTCTCATGTTCTTGCATCTTTATTTATGTCTATGTGCTACAAATAGTTTATGATTAGAATTAATTGTTTGAATATTGTTGAACACTGATTCACCCCCCTCTCAGTGTTCCTTGAGTCCAACAACAGAGCAAGGTTTCTCTGTAGAAGTTTAACAGCTTGAGGTGGATCTTGAATTACAATGGACTCTAGTGGTATTCAACAGCAACTTATAGTGGCACTTGATGATCTTGATCAATCTAAGGCAGAAGTCATAGAATAAAAAGAAAATCTTGTGGATGTTGAAAAATTCATTCAATCATTTAAGGAGAAAATCAATGAGTCAAGAGAAAAGAGGAAGGAACTTTGTGATTAGCTGAAGCAGAAAGAGAATAAAATTTTAGAAGATGTTCACCTGAATTAGACCCTAAAAGAGATAATTGGAGAATGTGAAAAACTTGCTAGAGACAATGCTACTATGAAGCTTGAAATGGAATATGTGGTGATGAAGCTAACTAAGGAGATTGAAGAAAGAAAGAAGATTGAGGAGAATCTGGCCCAGTCCTTAAAGGAAAAATTTGAGGAATGTAGCCAAGTTAACAGAGGATTCATTCAGATGGAAATTGAACTTCAACAATCCAGAAATAATAAACAAGAGCTTGAAAGATAGATAGTTATTCTCATATATGAACTCACTATTACAAATGAGTACAAGGAGAAGTTCAGGATTAGTTCTGCTAAGCTTGATGAGTTGACTAAAGGACAAAAGAATGCAAATGACAAGAGAGGTCTTGGCTATGAGAAAGGAGAAAGCTTCGGATCTGAACACAAGGATTCCAGACAAGGAAATTAGATGAACAAAGGTAGAAGATATCCGGTAAGACAACCCAATGCTCAAAATTTTAACGGTTGTTGCTTTGCTTGCGATAAATTTGGTCATATGGCTTCTTAGTGTAGAAGTAAAATAAATTCAGGCAGTCCACCATTTCCCGATCAGTTTTTTAGTTGTAATAAGTTTGGTCACAAGTCAATTGAATGTAGAATCATGTCTTTCAGTGTAAGGAATGTTAAATGCTACACCTGTGGAAAATTTAGGAATGTTGCTAATTAATGTAGATCAGGAGGAAACCAATCGAATGAGTGATCTAGACAAAGAAATTTGGTGTGTTACAATTGCAATAGATTTGGTCACATTGCAAGATTCTACAGGAACATTAACATGGATAGAAGAGGTCCGGTATACAGAGGAAGAATTTCACAGGAAGATGACAAAGGAAAAAGAAAAGTGTTTGTGGAAGAGATAAGAGATCAGATGAAGAAAACATGGGTAAAGAAGAGTAAATCTGATGAAGGAAACATGCCTGTACCAGAAGTAGCCTCTAGTAATCCCTCTAGAAATTGATCTCAGGCTTTTGGCTTAGGGGGAGTTTTTCTCAAGAAAAATCATTTGATCCCCTATCAATAGTTGGCACCAGAATGTAGGAAATCGTCAGTAGCTGTTATAAAAGTTTGAAAATGCATCAATGATCACTTTTGCAAAAATATGAAAATTAGAGGGTCGGCAGATGAATTTTTCTCTTGATGTCTGAGAAAACAAAGTTACCCGAACTCCTAGGGAAAAGTATTTAATGCAGCTAAAATTTAGGTGTGCAAAGTTATAAAAGGGGTGTTTGGAATACTCATTTTTCACCTTGCATCAAATAAGAAGAGAAGGAGAGTCTTTGCAATGAAATCTTGAAGAAGTCAAGCAAATTTTGCGGTGAATTCACCAAGTATTTTTTATCACTTGTTGAATTCCTAATCCTATGCTCGAAAGAAAAAAATTGTTTGGTAAAGAAGGTAAAATGAAGAAAATCAAAGGAACAGTGAACTTGGATGAATATAGTAGTAGGAAGATCAAGGATATAAGAAATTTGTTGCCAACTAGTGAATTGAAGTGGCTTGAAGGTGCAAAACACAAGAATTTGTACATTTGGAACGAGTTTCCTTATTCATCAATGCCGAAGTGGTTCGGTTTATCTTGAACAGATTGGATGATGATATCCTTACTCTGGATAAACCCTATCAAATTTCAAAAGAGGTAATCATAAATCTAACAGGATTATGTAATGTTGGTGTTGTGCCAAAAAAGAAGTTGATTCAGAACATTGAAGTTGAAACCCTAACCAGAGTAATAGGAGATCAAAGGGCTCTAGTAATTTCAACAATCAAAGATCCAATAATGAGGTACATTGCACATGGAATTTCATATAAAAGTTTCTTTAGAAACAAGGAAGGCTCAACCTCGACAGGCACAATATATATTGCTCACAAAATGATAATGGAAAATGAAGACTTTGATCTATGTGGATTGTTGAAGGATCGATTGATGGAAAATGTGCAATTGACAAAAGATGCAGACTGTGCCTTCAGGTTTGGTACCCTAGTTATATGCATTATGATGTATTTTTTGAATTTCTTGCCTCAAAATGATAATGTGGTGTGGAAGGAAAATGAACCCATTTGTAAGAAAATTTATAAACATTTCAATATTCTAAAAAATGATGAGCAAGTTTATGAAAATTTCTTTAGAAAATTGTTGAGAAAGTTTGGAATATTTGGCATTTCCCTTTCGGTAAGAGTAGTTGAAGTTGGGTTCTCTTCCGGTAAGGTGGAAAAGAAGTAGAAAAGGGATCAAGATTTTGCAGATAACATTTCCCCGACACTCAAATCTCCAAAATCTAAAGATAACGACAAAGAGTAGGTAATTGTGGATATACCAGATGAAGATTATGATGATTACACTCCTAGAGATGAACCGAAATCAGTGGAAAAATATGTGATAATAGCAGAAGAAAGCGATGAAGAAGGTGCTTTATTCAAGACAAAGATACTTTAGATTGTTCAAGAGAAGATGGAATGCAAAATATTGTTGACATATGGTTAAATAGACCATCTTATGAACATGACGTTATTGAGGATACACTAGGAAGTTACTTTGTGCATAACAACATTGAATTAGAAAGTTTGTAAAAAAAAATTCCAGAAGAATTGATTGCATGCATCAGGGAGGCTATGGCCTCTGTGCCTTTGGATGGGAAAGAGGAAGAAGTAATTTTACATCTGAAGGAGCAATTTAGGCTCTCTCTTGCCAAACTGAAAACAAAGAAAATGAATGTGTTAAGGAAATGCATTGACACAGCAAATAAGGTCTACAATTATTATCTTCAGTGGCCTCATGTGGTTGGTAAATACAAGGAAAAGCTGGAAGAGATTGAGAGTGAGTTGATCAAAATTGGTTAGGATTACAATATGTTTCAGGACTAGGTTGGAGTAGTGTAAAAAAAATCCATGAGTTGCAGGTTGAGCATGCAAAGGTTCACTTTTCCAGAAACACTCTCATGGACACTTTATGGAAAGTGAGGGATCTAACTGAATGTAGATTGCAGCAGCAAATTGAGATTTTGAAGAAAGGAGAAAATTTGGAAGAAGCAATTACAATTCAAGAATCCCTTATCCAGATCATTAATTGAACATCAGAAAATAACAATTTGTTAATCATTATTGGGATTGTTGTGGATGCCTGGAAGAAATTTCTTCCAGAAGTAAAAGATAAGTATAAAATAATTTTTTGATTTGTGCAACAATTGCACTTAAAATTTTGAAATTTTGAAAAGGGGAGTAAGAGCTTAGTAAAGAATATATTTTTCATTGATGTCAAAGGGGGAGGAGAGTAGTGAAAAATGCTTTATCATTCTAAAGGGGAGCAGTGTTTTGTTGTGTTTTGAAATTTTGAGTTTTGATTCTGACACTTAGTCATTTTTCACTAAGTGTTGCCATTAATTCCAAAGGGGCAGATTGTTGGCATATAGCTTGGGAGGAATGTTTATGGCTTCTAGTGTTGTCATTGATGGAAATTAAAGTCATTATCTTTTTCTGCAGATTAGGATCTACTTACACTGGTAAGAAATCTAGAAGTCAGTGTGCTACCGGCATAAAGCACAAAGAACAAGCTATCCGATCAGATAGTCGATCAATATGCTTCACCGGATCATCATTTTGTGTTGTGGACCCCCAAGAAAGTTTTTTGAGCATGTACATTACCTTATTGGTAAGTTTTATGGTGTTGCAGTCAGTATACGAGTTAAGAGATTCAGTAGAATGATTTTTTGTTTATTTGTTCATTGTGGCCAACTCAATGAATGTAGCATGTCACGGATGTATAAGGAGTAGTTGTTTAATTATTTCTAATTTTTAGAATATTTTTTTGGGTTCCAGTTATGTCTTAGCCAACTTGTGTGGGTGTGCATTAAAGATTTTTCATGATTTGAGTTGACTATTGGAGAATATTTCACATTTTGTATAAGTTGACTTGAAGCGATGAAATCTTTGTTAGTGGATATATATATATGAGATCGATAATTCACTTTGGTGTGTGAATGGTGTGGTGAGAATGTTTGTGTGTGCAAAAAAGTGCAAAGTAGTTGTATGAGCATACATGAAAAGATTTGGGAGTAAATTTTTTCTTGTGCAGTAGAAGGTTTTTGTGTAGCAGAGCAGAGCAAAGTAGAGCAGAAGTGTGAATTGGACAGAAGGTCCATAATCTATTTTATGTGCTTCATTGGAACTAAACCCACACATTTGTAGATGTTATCCTCTTTGTTCAGTTTTTGTTGTAATCACAAACTTCATCTAAGGCAGTGAGCCTTCTTTATTTTGAGCAGTGAGCTCTAGGCAGTGTGCTTGAATGCAAGTGCATTCTCTTTTGTTCATACTTTTAACAGAGTATAAATTGTGGATTAATCTCCACTGTGGTTTTTCCCATAACAAGGTTTCCATGTAAAAATATTGGTGTTATGGTGCTTTGATTATCTTGCTCATGTGCTTGCATCTTTATTTCTATCTATGTGTTGCAAATAGTTTATGATCATAATTAATTGTTTGAATATTGTTGAACACTGATTTACCCCTCCTCTCAATGTTCCCTGAGTCCAACATCCCATTCTAGTGGTATGACTTTAGCTAAGAAAAAGTTGAGGATGGGGTACTACTAGACAACCATGGAAAGATAAGCCCATCAATATGTGCAAAAGTGTGTCTAGTGTCAACATCATGGATATTTGATTCATGCTCTAGGTTAGGAGTTACAACCAATGATCACACCTTGGCCTTTCTCACAGTGGGGGATTGACCTCATAGGAAAGATTACCCCATCTTCATCTAATGGCCAGACGTTTATCATAACAACCATTGAGTACTTTACCAAGTGGGTGGAAGCCATTCCTATTTCCTACATCATAGGGAAGAAAATTGCTAAGTTTATCTTGAATTATCTAATCTATCATTATGGTGTTCCACAAACCCTTATCTCAGACAACGAAACACCCTTCAAGAATCAAGATATGAAAGAGCTATGTCAAATATTCAACATCCAACACCGATTCTCTACCCCATATTACCCCCAGCGAAATGATCAAGCTGAGGCTACAAACAAGACCATTCTGAAGATCCTAAAGAAAATGGTAAATGAAGCTGGTCGTGACTGGAATTTGCAATTAAATCCTGCTCTTTATGCCTATCGAACCAATATTTGCATGCCTACAAGTGCAACCTCATTCTCCTTGATCTACAAATCAAAATCCATCTTTGCTATTGAGTTCAAGCTTCCATCACTGTGAGTGTCACTCTAGAACCTAATCACTGATGAAGAGTACAAAGTATCTCGGCTAAATGAGCTAGAATTCTTGGATGAGCATCGTCTTGACGCCCTTAATCACGTACAAGTATATCAAAACTGACTGAAATAGAGCTATAACAAGAAGATCAAGTGTTCATCTTTCAAAGTAGGGGATCTTGTCCTAAAATATTGTGGATGCTAAAATCTGCAAAATGTGATTAGAAAACTAACAATAAAACCTGCAGAATCATTAGTATTTCAACAACAAATCAAGATATTCAACATCCTTATGAAATAATACATCATGTTCAAAATGCAAACAAATGACAAAGGATCTAAAGCAAAAGCATAAGAAAACATGATGCAAACTATCTCATATTGGATTGGTGTCACATGTGCTAGTGACCCTTTCCCAACCCTTGATTGATAAGCTTAAGATGATGAAATTGCTATTGATATGGAGATGCTAAGTAGACAAGATCAAATCTCAAATGAAGAGAGTGACCTTGCAAGAGATTGTGGAGGATTTGCTTGAGGATGATGCACCTATTTAAAGATTTTCAAAATGCCAAGTGTTGAAGATGGACCAATGTGGGATTAAGATTCTGCCAATGAGATAAGGACACTTGTCATCATGTGATTAGTTGATGCATGTGCAAGATTTGGGAAGAGTGCCCAAGAGGGGGAAAATTTGAATTCAAATTTTGCCATAAATGCTGAGAGGGGGACAAGGAAAAACAACAATAAATGCCATGTTTGACTTGTCATGTTGAGGGAAAATGAGGTTTTAATAAATCAATAAAATTGATTTATTGTGCAAGTGGCTAGGTCTAGATAATGCAAGTGGGATGTGATTAGTATTAGATTAGGATTAGATGATCATGCTGATTAATGCTGATTAACTGATTTGACATTTTGGACTTAACTTTCTGATTTATTTAAATCAGAAAAAGGATGAAATATGATTTAGTATTTAATTTAAAGAAAGTCCTGATTTATTGGATGAATGGAATATGATTAAGGTTGAATGATAATGTTTATAAGATTATTTGATGAATGGTTTAAAGTGATGAATGGATATAATGCAATATCCAGTTCGGTTGATGAATGAACCTGATCAAATGCAGAATGTTAGTTTTGCATATACCATTTTGTTATCTTTGAAAAGTATACTTGTATTGCGTTGGTTCAAAGAATAAACTCCATGATCAAAATTAAAAATTTCATGATTTTTTCAGATGCCCCAGTAGGAAAGAAGTACACTGGTACATTGCCCCCTCGAGAGATCGAGCGAAAAGATTCGATTTGAGGGTCGATCTCGCGATAAAGAGGTTCAAAATGGGTGATTATGGATGACGATGCAAATGAGATGATTTTAAGATGCTTAGAATAACAAATCTATAATATCCTAAACAACTTAAATGATGATATGATATGAGATGGATGAGATTGATGATGTGATATGTTGTGATTATGCAACGAATGATTTATGAGATGCTTAGACTAACAGATCTATATTATAATGATGATATGCATGTGAGATGATATGCAAAATACTAATGATTTATGGATGCAAGATGGATGCATGATGGATGTATGACGGATGCATGATGTTAGTGCGGAAATGAGATGATGACAAGAGGACCCAACAAGTCCATGATTGGTCGAGACTTTATTAGAGATGATGATGATAGATGATGATGATGATAAATGATGATGATAAATGATGATTTGCTTATCAAGGATTGGGATTTTCAAAGGGTCACTTACTTTATGTTTGATAACACGCCTAAGAACGATGCATCAAGGTATAAAGGACCAGGATGGCGTTGTACTTAGTGTGACTTTGACAGCAAGCGGATAGGAGTATTCTTGTTCACACTTGACATACGAAAACCTTGCTAGGCGTACCTAACAAAGCAAGTATTCGCCAAGTTATTTTACAAGAACGTCTAACAAGCACAACAAACAAAAGAATGATGATCGTTGCCCCACTCCTATCTCTCTAAATCCTTCGCTTGGATATCATTGAGAGGTCCTTGGAATGAGCGCAATAAGATAAATCAAAAGAAAAGACCAAGTACACAAA